>JAGKTI010039607.1:0-10538 GCA_018397915.1 Birgus latro | reverse complement strand
AGGTCATTAAATGTGACTTAAGGGTTAAGGGACTGAATAGGGAGGCTGCCAGAGATCGAGCAGCGTGGAGAGCTGCCATTAGGTGACCAAGGCCGACACATGCAAGCATGTTGGAGCCTTCAAAAACGAAATGAATGGATTAAGTTCAGATAACTGGCATGGCACAAGTAAGAACAGAATGTGCAGTATTAAACAATTACAGTATAAATCACAGTGCAAAGGATTAAGTGCAGCACAACATTGGATTACTGTACATGCTTCAAGTGCACCTTCACCACTGTCAGAGCCATAGAGGAGGTGGGTTAATCTTCGTGACGGCCATGAACGTGTCGTAAATACCCTGTACACTGCTAAATATTTTCCATACTCACTCCTAATTTCTCATTCTCTGGTTCCTTTTCATTTATTTTATGGTTTCTCTCCCTTATTTGTGTGAACAGGGTCTTAAATAGGTGCTGTGCATGTCTGGTAGGGAGTTATTTAGGTGGCTTTCAAAGTTAGATTGGGTTGGGGTCTATAAGTACATGTCCAGGGGCATTTTTTCCCAAGTCCTGGACAAGACCAAGTCCCGGATGTTGCTTGGGCTCTATTACGTTAGATCTTGGAGGGATTACTTTATTTGTTTAATTTAGTTTATACAGTGAGTAATGAAAATTAGTTGAAGTGAAGTTTAAAACAGTGTCAACTGCATATTCAGATTTGATATACAGTAATAACAGGTGCCACCCTTGTTACGGAAGTTTGTGAGGAGATGGTAACCAGGGAAACAAAATGGGGATATTTCAGTAGAGGGAGAGATTTGGGGTTCTGTGAGGAATCGGGCTAGAGGGGTTATGGACTGTAGGAAAAAATGAACTGAATTCAAATTGGTATTGAGAACTGGGATGTTGGTGAAGAATAAGGCCGCACCTGCACTTCTCCACTGACAAGCATGAATGAAATTCGCAACAGTCGCTGCTCCTTCCATTTGTAACAATCCTCCTCCTTTTGTCCTGGCTTCACACAGAACCAGCAACCTCCTACGGTCTTCTCCTGTTCCCTTTCCACTTGTAGCAGTCCTCTTTCCTATGTCCTGGCTTTTCACAGTACCAGCAACTTCCTTCAAATTTTTCCACTTCACATACCTGCCCCTATCTTGCCTTGAGTCCCACACTATGACCTGCCTGAAAAGGGGACGTACTGGACCTGATGTAGGACTCAAATTCTAGAGCCCTGGCTAGTGTTTCTTGTATGCTTTTCTGTTGTGCCTGTCTTTAAACTCTGTACCATCAAGAGCATCGATGAACTGGTCCCTCAGAAGAATAGCCAACAGGTTAGGTGCTGCCAGGGTATGCCTTTTATGCCATACACTCCAGGTCATGAGCAAGCTGCTGTAGGGATTCACCTTGAGCCCGTACATGGCTCCGGAATCTTGTTCTGTAAACCTCAGTCTGGTACATGGTCATATATCTGCGCTCCATTACTTCTACTAAGGACTGATAACTGTTCCTTTCCTCTGCTGATATCTGGCCCAGAATTTCCAATGCAGCACTCTTGAGGATAGTCACAAGCTGTATTGCCCTCTGCCTATTATCCCAACCACTGTGATCTGAAAATAATTCAAACTGCATTCAGTAAGCTTCCCAAGATACTCTACCATCAAACTCCTGAGGTTTCTTATTAATTGGACCCGCATTATAGCCATGCACTTCACTGGTTTGGGGCCTAAAAACTGAGGAACCATAATTAAGCCCAGGACTCAAAACTCCTACATTCTGATTATTCAACCCTGTAATGCTACCATTAGATGCTTGGAATCTGTCAAGAATCAACATACACTGTACATTTTTTTTTTTATGCTCCCTGTACATTAATCTCAGGCTCAGCAGCGAAATATTTCTCCACAGCCTCAATTCTCTCGTTAATTATCTTCAAATGGCTGTCTACATGCTTCAACTGGTCATCTACATGTTCCAAATGGTCGTCTACATGCTGTCTGCACTCCATCACTATTCCCTCGCTAATCTTCAGCTGGTTGTCTACATTCCGTCTGCATTCCATCACATTACTGCTTACCTCATACTTCTGCTGCTCTAGCTTGGCATCTACTTCCTCCTTAAGCATTGCTGTTCTTCCTTCATTTCCCACATGAAAGCATCTAGCTGTCCTTGCACCTTCAGTTGTTAATGCCTCTTGAAGCTGGTCATATAGTTCTTTCTGTTCTTCACTTTGTGCCTATAGTTGTTCACTCTGTGCTTGCAACTGTTCTTTGAGTTCTTTCTGTCCCTCATTTAGTGCCTCTAGTTGTTCCTTCTGTGCTTGCAGTTGTACACTTTGTGCTTGTAGTTGTACATTTTGTGCTTGTAGTTGAACACTTTTTGCTTGTAATAGCTTCATGACTGCAGGCAGCAATGCCTCCTGTTGTCTAGCTTGGCCTCTTGTCTATACACCTTCTGCCTCCATGTCGCAAGTCTGACTCACTGCAGCACTTTTCTAAAGATCCCACTCCTGACACCAGTGTTATGTCCCTGTCCCACACTGCCACAGGCTCCAACATCAGGAGTTCAGTATAGGAAGGATGCTGCCCAGTGAGCTGTTCTTCCTATGGTCAGCCTTTCAGTGTACAACATCACAGATCAGCTCAGGCATGGTAAATAAGCACTGGCTTCTTAAATTTGCTGTCTTTATTTTCCAAATAATTACACTTAATACTTGCCAACTTCACTTCACTGTTTTCACAAGTACCAGAGCTATACAGTCTTCACTAACTGCACTGACACTGAATGACACTGAACTAAACTCAAACTGAACCAACTCCTCTAGTTCCTTCCCCATCCTTATATACGCTCCCTATTTACTAGAACGATCTACATTCTTGGAGTAGCAACTATTACCATCACGGAAACATCCAAAATATCCAGAGTTTTCTTACACAACGTAACACTCTAAATGCTTTAGCATACAAACTGAGATAAAACTGCATGATTTAACAAACACTCACATAAATGAAACATTATAGAGATTAAGAGCATGAAAAAGAATGCATAATTTTACAAAATACCTCCGCTCATTAGAGGAGCAAAGTAAAGGAGGAGTTAGAATCTGTGAATTGGAATGAAATGGATCTGGACAGCCTGTGGAATGCACATGGGGGTTGCTTAGTTAGGAATGCTAGAGCGGTGTGTGGTGTGGAAAGAGCAAAAACAAAGATGAAAGGTAAGGCAAGGTGGGATAATGAGGTTAAGAGAGCAGTGGAGGAAAAGAGGAAGAAGTGGCTAAAGTGGTGGCAGGACAGTGGTTCAGCTGAAATAACTGAATATATTGAGAGCAAGAAGCACATAAAGAAACTAGTGAAGAGGAAAAAGGAGGTAAATGATGATCTAGGAAAAAAAATGAATGCAAACTACTCTGAAAATAAGAAGTTATTCTGGAAAGAGGTGCAGAAATGTAGAAGGGAAAGCGGAAAGAAATGTGATGGTGTGAAGAATGTAGGTGGTAGATTATTAACCCATGGGGATGAAGAAAGGACCAGATGGAAAGAATATTTTGAAAGCCTGATGAATGGGAATAGAGAGAGCAGAGCGGCAGTAAACATGATTGGTTTTGGGAGTGTGCAGACATGGAATGTAGTGCCAAGAGATGTGACACTTGCACAGGTGAACAACGCCGTGAAGTGGCTGAAAAATGGGAAAGCAGCTGGGGTTGATGAGGTGTATGCAGAGGTGATTAAGTGCAGCAGAGAGAGTGGAATGAAGTGCTTGTTGGAGATATGTAAGAAGGCATGGATGAGTGAAACTGTGCCAGCAGAGTGGGAAAAGGCTGTGATTGTACCCCTGTACAAAAATAAAGGTGAGCGAAATGAGTACAAGAATTATCATGGCATAAGTTTACTGAGTGTGGTAGGGAAGGTATATGGAAGAATTATTACAGAGAAAGTAAGAGAGATATCAGAAGTCCTAGTGAGTGATGAACTGGGTGGCTTTAGGAGTGGCAGCCGATGTGTGGATCAAATATATGCAGTGAGACAGATAGCAGAGAAGGCTTGTGAGAAAGACCATAAGGTGTTTATGGCATTCATGGATCTGGAAAAAGCATAGGACAAAGTGGACAGAGAAGGACTGCAGAAAATTTTGCGCATGTATGGTGTAGATGGTAAGTTGCTAGATGTCGTCAAGAATTTTAACGATGGTAGTGAAGCATGTGTAAGGGTTAATGGGCATCTAAGTGAATGGTTCACAACTGGTGTTGGTGTGCGACAAGGTTGTGTGATGTCCCCATGGTTGTTCAATATATACATGGATGGGGTGATGTGAGAAGTAAAAACATGAGTAACGGAGAGGGGGATGGCAGTAATGAATGGTGATGGATGGAATATCTCAAATTTGTTATATGCCGATGATGTAGTACTGCTTGCAAATACCGGACAAGAACTTGGTAGGCTAGTGCAGAGTTTTGCTGATGTCTGTGAGTGTCGTGCCTTGAGAGTAAATGTAGAAAAGAGTAAGTGATGGTTACTGAGAGAGAAGGTGACTTTCAGTGCGATGTTACAGTGAATGGAGAGAGACTGGAATTAGTGAGAGAGCTCAAATACCTGGGTACAGTGATAGAAAAGAGAGGAAAATATGCAAAAGAAGTGGAAAGTAGAGTGACACAAGAGAGGAAAGTAGCTGGTGCAATGAAGGCCTTGATAAGAAACAGAGGCTTGAGTGTTGCAGCTGCACAAGGCTTACATGAAGAAGTGTTAGTGCCAACTTTAACATATGAGTGTGAGACTATGGTGTGGCATGAAAATGAAAAGTCAAGAGTAAGAGTAGTGGAGCTGGGACTGCTAAAGAATATATGTGGAGTGCGGAAGGTGGATAGTACACGAAATAATGCGATTCGTGAAAGATGTGGAGTAAGGAAGTCGGTGGATGCCAGAATTGAAGAGGGTGTACTGAGATGGTATGGTCATGTGGAGAGAATGGATAATAACAGAGTGGTGAAAAAGGTATATCTGAGCGAATCTGAAGGAGGGAGGAGGGAAGGTAGGCCAAGGAGGAGGTGGAGAAACATGGTGGATGTGTGAGGATGAGAGGTTTGGAAGTCGGTGAGGCTAGGGAACTGACAAGAAATTGAGCTGGCTTGATGAATGTTGTGAGAAGTGCATGATCAGAGATTTGGCACCCCATTTTAATGTGACAGCGTCTTTATTGACTCTATCGGATATGTTTTTGTGAAGCTACAGAATGTGGTGAATGTTTATGGCATATCCGATAGAGCCAGGATTCTGGGGGCTTGAATGATGAGTGAATGGAAGCGTGGCCCATTGGATTGGGCAAATTTGGGCTACCTGGACATTGCCACTCCTCACCCTACCCTAGGCTGGGAAGGGAGGTCCAGATGATGATGATGATGACCTCTGCTCACAAACAGCAGGTTCACAGGCAACTCTGACATGTAACTGAAAAATATGAGGAATACCGAGAACCTCTCAGTAATTCCTATCTAGCAAATCCTGCTTCTCAACAATATACAAGCAACCGTATCAGTTGACTTCTCCGGGTGGTGACTGAGTACATCTAAATACTCTTTCTTTCCAAAGTCAATCCCCTGCTTGTGTAGGTGTTGCTGCTCAATCCTGGTCCCTATGATTGAGCAGACCCTTAAACCAAAGGTAATCACAAAAAATCTAGACTTGTAGCCAGATGCCTCAATCCCACAAGAAGTGGCCATGAACAAACTGTCTACATGCCACCCTATCAGAATTATATTCTAGCTATTACTAAACTATTTTATTCAATAGAGGGAAACATCTTGCAGATGATACAAGATCTAGCAAGTAAAGAGGTAACTCCATAATCCACTACATCATGCTTACAATGCACAGCTACTGACCACCTCAAGCACCTTAACTTCCTATCTGTTTTCTGCAGATCAGCCAACTCTCTTTGTATCCTGTACTCATCATCAGTGTTATCACACTCTTAATTCCCTATTACAAGATGGGTTAGGTAGGACCCAAAAACAGAAAGATAGAACACAGAAGTAGGAGAACTGTTAAATATGACCAGGAAAATGTTCACAAACACTTATACATTATTCCAGTCCTCCAATTCCTGACTCCACTTCACAAGCACATCACATACCTGTAGGATAAGAGGTACTTCATACTGCTAGGTTAAAGAGAGGTACCAAGCTTTGTTCATGTGCTTCACTGTACAGACTTTATCAGGTCTATAATGAATACAGTATTAAAACTTGATAAGCAACATTCTCTAATCAAACATCCCCTTATTTGCATTCATAAAGCTTTAGCTTCCAAACATGAGCTTAAATTTCCTAGAGTTTTCTATTACATAAATGCCGCCAGGAGAATACAATAGACTCCTATTACACATATCGAACACTAGATGTGCCCCTTTATTTTTGCCAATCCAAGCATAAGAGAGGACATACTATCTGCATCTACTTTCATATGTCTAAGTTTTAATCTTTAGGCACAGGTCACAAGCAAACTGTGAGATGAACAAGCTACCATTAAACAATTGTGGCACATTTTTCTTCCATCCATCCATCCATCATCCAATTCTACATTGCCCCATGAGGAGAGTAGGAGACCGGGGCTAGGCAAGTTGGTCGTGACATTTAACCCGCGGAGTCCCACCGACGTACGATGCACGTCGCTACTTTTTTCCGCGGACAGACCCAACAACGTGCATCGTATGTCATTCAGTTGCAAGGCCCATTGTGTGCACATTTTTCAACATTCACAGGTGATTTTTGGTAGGCATATGTGGGAGACCTTCCTCTACCTGCTATCAAGCGGGGATACTGCCTGGCCCCACCTAATCCCCCCTCCCCCTCACACTGGGCAATTCACCTGTTAGCTGTAACCTGGCCAGTAAGGGTATGTTGCCCCACGGTTTCTCCAATAACGAAATTCACGGTGAAAGTGATTCCTGAGGTGGAGGACAAAGAAACAAAGAAGCTAGAGATAGAAACAAACAGAAGTGATGATGTGATAATGTTGTAAAGGAAGGTGCCATATACTGGGGTTTTGGGTGAGTGAACAATGCTTATAAACGCCTATATTATTGTGTGAAAATCAATATAGACTTGTACTACATAAATTCGTACCAAATAAATAAAATAAATACGTAATTTAAAGTGGCTTGAATTAGTTAACCCTTCCATAGTTCGTTTTCTTTAGAAAGGTACCTGAAAAAGAAGGAAAACGTAAGGTTGAGTGACGCCTGTGTCAACATTTCTAACTTCAAGATCGCGATTTCTCTGTGAATTTTTGATGTTTCTCACCAAAAGCGAAGGTTTCAGCCAAAAATCAAAAAGTCGAAAATCGGTCAGGACCTGGGGGTAGGCTGGGTAAAAAACCGGTCGGGACTGGATGGGTTAAGATAAGAGTGACCAACCTTACTCATCCCTGAGGGGCGTCCAATTGATAATTTTATTTACTGTAATTTTAGTGAGCCTTTCCATTATGAAAGGATTAAAAACAATATTTATAGTACTGACTTCTTCAGTGTTATGATGCCATTTACATTTTATTCTTATTACCACCAAGCAATTCCACTTAAGGAAAGCCTTTCATAATCTCACTGTCTATAGCCAGAAACCTTAGCCCATTTGCACCCAGTGTCCTCAGTACAGGATGGAACTGGGCATTTTCAAAAGTTAATATAGAAGGGAACCCCGGGGTAGGGATCTATGAGTTTCGTGACTACGAGCTGATAGGTGGAGGGTAGTATGCTTAATACCCTTCTAACACAATCCCTCATACAGGAACCCTGGGAACTAATGGGTTAATCATGGACGAGGTGGCACGAAACAAATCTTCCTGTCTTCTACCATCAAGCTGTCCTCAGTCCATCTCACACTACCCTCCACCCTGTCCTTCCACCTAATCCTCAATCTCCCCCTTTGTCTTCACCTGACTCATATACACTTTCCTAATCTCTCTCTCTCTCTTTCTCCTTCTCCCTCTCTCCATCCACATGTACAAACCATCTAAGGGTACTTTCTCCTAACACTTTCTAACATATACCACAACACCTCTGAGCTTCCTTATTTTTATGTCTGCTCTCTACATAACTCCTCACACCCTTCCCAGATAACTTGTTTCCTTTCTTCTGATTCTTGATTTGTGTCCCTCCAAAGTCACTGCATTAAAATGGGGATTATAATACTGTCATGCATTGAGTTCCTAAATACCATAAAAACTTCCCCATTCCTTGTCACTGCCCTTAGCGTAACTACAACCCTCCTGTCCTGCTATACCTTATCCCACACTTCATCCTCTAAGCTCCCATCTTCTTTCATCACACTAACTAGACTTTTGAAGGCACTCACATTCTCCATTTCCTGACCTTTTACCCTCATTATGTACTCTGTGACTCCATTCTTTACAAAAGGCATAACTTAACATTTTGCTACATTCACCTTCAAATTTTTTACACATACAGTACTTCCAAACTCATGCACCTTGCCTTGCAGCTGCCACTCAGTCTCACTTAACAAAACAGTATCATTAGCTAACAGCAGTACAGACACTTTCCTCACCCCATCCTCTCTTGCTAGAGAAATTCTAATATTCCCAGTCCTACTTTGTGTTTCTTTTATATCATTGTTGTTTCATTCAAACATTCAAATAATACAACTATACAACTTATTTAGTTCATTCTTCACATACACCACCATCTCTGCACCTTCACAGATACTCTTAACAACATTCAATATACAGTAGCAGTAGTAACAGTTGTTCCCTAGGCAGTCTGGCTGAACAGCCCTGAGTCCCTAAGGAAGGCCATGGCAGAGACCGGGCTTTCCCACAGAGCTCTCAAGGAGTGTATGTTGTGTTGTTGGTGTAGGTGATTGTGTGCAATGCAGTCTTCCATGATGTGCTTAATAACATGGGGTGCTGTGTTACATGCGTCAGCGACAGAGTCATCCAGCCTTTTCTAATAACTCAAGAGGGCTGGATGATGCCCACATCTCAGCCTGCCCATGTGGACCCTGTCCTCACGGGGGAGATCGGATTCAGAAGGATGGATATCAGGAGGCTGTGCATGCAGCTGTGTAATGTCCTTGAATGACTGAATGGTACGGCGAGTGATTTGATTGTGAATATGCTTCTGGAAGCTGGTCTGAGGAGGGCAGGATGATAGTATTTGTGTATGATATCATGTGCTGGGTGTTGTTTTGATGTTCCTTGGTGTGTGTGGATGTGCTGCCATATAGTGAAGTGGATGTTGTGGGTTTGTGGAGGCTGCAGCGAGAGTTTGGGTGCCTCTCATGTCTAGATGATCCTTGACTTTGAGGACTTTGGTTTCTTGGTGTAGGTGGTCTGTAGGTGTAGTAGCTGTGCAGCCTGTGATTATTTTTAAGGCTTTGTTTTGTATGGTCTGAAGAGTGTTGTAGTGTGTTTTAGTGAGGTTAGGAGCCCAAGTAGGGCTTGCATAATTCATCACTGAATGTATACAGTAGGCGCGGAAAGTGTTGACGCCATCTTAAAAAAAGAAAACATTCTTGTGGTTAGCAAGGAGAAACAAATAAAATAACACTCACCACTGAATTTAGTATTTACTGGCATTCCCCTTCACCTTTATTATCTTCTTAAGGCGTCTGGGGAGACTGATGGCGTAGTTTTGCAGAACAGACGGACTAAAACTGCTCCATAGCTGCTTGACTGCAGCCTCAAGTTTAGGCAAAGATGATGTGCCGCTTCATGTGCGCCCATAAATTCTCAATGGGATTGATATCTGGGCTGTTTCTGGGGCAATCTCGAATAAAGGGAACCTCACAGTCGGTTAGCCACTGTTTCACTGACTTTGCAACATGTGCAGGGGCAGAATCTTGCATAAATACTCTGGCCTTGGTTTTATCAAAAGAGTCACTTAAAACATCATATAATAGCTCCAAATAATTGTTCTGGTTCACTTTTTCATTTGCAGGTAGAATTACCAACTCACCAACACCATAATATGTAAAGCAGCCCCAAGCCATGAGTGAGGCTGGGTATTTAACAAACTTGGAAGTGTGCTTAGGATCCAGGGGGTCACTGCCTGGTTTGCAGTACACTCGTGATGAAGGGGTACCAGTGACAGTAAATGTTGACTCATCACTCCAAAGCACAGTTTTCCATTGCTCCTCACTCCAGGCAAGATATTTCTTACAAAAATTTACTCTCTTTTTCTTCTGAAGTGCAGTTAGCAGTGGTTTTTTACGAGCACAAAAACTCCTGTAGCCCAGATCATCATGCAACAGTTGCTGCACACTTCTGACAGACACATCTGCCAGCAACTGTGGGTTCTTTTCTTTTAAATCCAGTGCTGTTAGCCTTGGATCCTTGCTAACTTTCCTTGAGATCAGCTGACGGGTCCTGAAGGTTGTCTTACGAGGTCTCCCAGGATTGGGAAGTGGAGTGGGAGGAATGGCCTCCCCACTGTCCTTGAACCGCTTCGCCAGTCTCTGCACTGTCCTCAGTCTAACACCATCTGATTTGCAATAAATGGGAGTTTGTGGCCAGCTTTGTATAAAGTAATCACTTCCACACGTTTGTCCTT
>JAGKTI010039605.1:0-10539 GCA_018397915.1 Birgus latro | reverse complement strand
TGCAGTCTTGCATGATGTGCTTAATAGTATGAGGTGCTGTGTTGCATACTGTGTGCACTGCAGTCTTGCATGATGTGCTTAATAGTATGGGGTGCTGTGTTGCTGTGTGCAATGCAGTCTTGCATGATGTGCTGTGTTACATCCTGGACAGGCGTCAGCGACGGAGTCATCCAGCCTCTTCTGATAACTCAAGAGGGCTGGATGATGCCCACATCTCAGCCTGGCCAGGTGGACCCTGTCCTCACGGGGGAGATAGGATTCAGAAGGATGGATATCAGGAGGCCGTGCATGCAGCTGTGTTGTCTTTGAGTGACTGAATGGAACGGCGAGTGATTTAAGTATGAATATGCTTCTGGAAGCTGGTCTGAGGCGGGCAGGGGGAAAGAGATGACAGTATTTGTGTATGATATTGTTTGCTGGGTGTTGTTTTGATGTTCCTTGGTGTGTGTGGATGTGCTGCCATGTAGTGTAGTGTTGTTTTGATGTTCCTTGGTGTGTGTGGATGTGCTGCCATGTAGTGTAGTGGATGGTGTGGGTTTGTGGAGGCTGCAGCGAGAGTTTGGGTGCCTCTCATGTCTAGGTGATCCTTGACTTTGAGGACTTTGGTTTCATGGTGTAGGTGGTCTGTAGGTGTAGTAGCTGTGCAGCCTGTGATTATTTTTAGTGCCTTGTTTTGTATGGTCTGAAGAGTGTTATAGTGTGTTTTAGTGAGGTTAGGAGCCCAAGCAGGGCTTGCATAATTCATCACTGAACGTATATATTGTTTGTATACTGTGGTGGTGGTTTCTTTGTTATGTCCAAATGTTGTATGGGCAAGTGACTTCAAGGCATTGAGTCTGGGTGTTAATTTATTTTTGATGTTTGTGATGTGTTGTTTAAATGACATTGATGTATTGAATGTTACACCAAGGATTTTGTGTGTGTGTGTGGGGGAGGGAGTGTTGTTAATGGTGAGGTGTGGAATGTGACTGTGTTCTGCTGTCCAGTTTGTGAGAAGGGTCACTGTAGATTTGGCTGGGGCTATTTTGAGCCTGTTTGTGGTGAACCATTCATGTAGTGTGTTGAAGCAAGGTTGGAGGGTTTGTGTGGCTGTGTTTGCGTTTTGGTGTGTGCATGTAAGTGTTACGTCGTCTGCATAGGAAGCTACGAGTATGTGTATCTGTGGTGTATGGGGTGTGGGTATGTCATGAATGTTAGGTTGAAGAGTGTAGGAGACAAGACATATCCTTGGGGGACACCATTTGCGAAGTTTCTGATGTTCGAGGACTGACCAGCAAAAGCTACATGTGCACATCTGCCTGCTAAGTAGTTTGCCAGACATCTTTTTGCATTACTGTGCATGTTTGTGTTGAATATTTTGTTTTTGAGGCTGTGGCGGGGGATGGCATCAAAAGCTTTACTAATGTCTAATGTGACAAGGAGTGTTCTGTGTGGTGGCCTAGCTGAATTCATGCCATCAAAAACTCTCTGTGTAAGGTCTGTAAGTAAGAAGAGTATTTGTGGAGTGTATTGACCTAAAACCATGTTGTGATGGGGCTAGGGGGGTTTGAGGTGTAACTAGTTGTAATACCAGTCTTTCAGTGACTTTGGAGCAGAGGAGTGTGATGGGGCGGTGTAAGGAAGGTAACGTGGGGTCTTTGTTGGGTTTGGGGATAGTGATGATAATGCCATGCTTCCAGATGTTGGGTATTGTGTTGTGTGAGTAACTGTAGTTTGATATGTTGGTGAGTGCTTGTATGCCTTGTGGTCCAGTGTGTTTAAGGTGTATGTTGCTTATGTTGTCTGGTCCACAGGCAGATGAGTGCTTGAGGTTGCTGATGATGTGATTGTGGTAGCTGTTGTTACTGATAATTGTGGTAGATAGTGGTAGACTTGATAATTGTGGTAGATGATGGTACTTGTATCTGTGGTGGTAGATGGTGGATGACTAGTTGTTGTATTGGTGGTAGGTGTGGTGGTTTCTGAGATTTGTGGTAGTTGTGGTAGATGGTCAGTGGTTGTAGTGAGTGGTAGTAGCTGTGAATAGTGAGAGTTTTGAATAGTGCTGGTTGTGGTGAAAGGTAGATGATGATAGTGGTGGTAGATGATGGTGGTAGCTGTGGTAGAAGCGGTGATGGTAGTTGTGGTAGATGACGATGGTGGTAGTTGTGGTGGAAGCGGTGGTGGCAGTTGTGGTAGATGACGATGGTGGTAATTGTGGTAGATGGAGATAGTGGTTGTTGTGGTAGATGGAGATAGTGGTAGTTGTAGAAGATTTAGACAGTAATGGTGGTAGTGTGTGGTAGCTAATAATAATAATAATAATAATAATAATAATAATAATAATAATAATAATAATAATAAATCAGCAATAATAATAATAATAATATTAATAACAATGGGTTTAGTGGTAGCAATGGTAGTAATTGTGGTAGGAATGGTGGTTGTTTTGGTGGTGGTTGTAGTAGTGGTAGGAATAACTGCTCTATAGGGATTGTGGTAGGAATATTTGTAATAGAAATGTTGGTTGGCAATTGTGGTAGGAATGGCTATAATTGGTAGGAATAATTGTGGTAGGAATCGTAATTGTGGTAGGAATGATAATTGTGGTAGGGAAGGTTATAGTTGTGGTAGGAATGGTCATAATTGTGGTAGGAATGGTCATAATTGTGGTAGGAATGGCTTTAATTGTGGTAGGAATGGTCATAATTGTGGTAGGAATGGTAATTGTGGCAGGGAAGGTCATTATTGTGGTTGGAATAGTTGTAATTGTGGTAGGAATGAGTGTTAAGCGTGAAAATGTTGGTGATTGTAGTAGTGGTCCTGAATTGTGGTAGGAATGATGCCAATTGTGGTAGCAGAGATGTTGATAATTGTGGTTGTAATGTTAGTAGGGTGGTAATAGAACCCCATAACTGGTAGGAATGACAATTGTGGTAGTAGTGGTGGAAATGTTGGTAGTTGTAGTTGTAAGAATGTTGGTAGGAACGTGAGTGGTGTAATTAATTGCAAATGAGGGAAATAAATTGTGGTAGTTGTGGTAAGAATGGTTGTAGTTTTGGTAGGTAATGATGGTAGTTGTGGTTAGAATTGTGATAGTTGTGGTAGCTGGTAATATCGGTAGTTGTAGTAATAGTGGTAGGTGTGGTAGTAGTAGTGATAGCTGTGGTAGGAAGTGGTAGTTGTGGTAGGAGTGAGTGGTAGTTGTGGTAGGAGTGTGGTAGTTGTGGTAGGAATGGTAGTATTGTGGTGGTAACAGCGGGTAGTGATAATGGTAGAAATGGTAGTTATGGTAGTAACAGCAGGTAGTGATAGTGGTAGTTGTGGTAGGTAGGAATGGTGGAAGTTGTGGTAGGTAGGAATGATGGAAGTTGTGGTAGGTAGGAATGGTGGTAGTTGTGGTAGGTAGGAATGGTGGTAGTTGCTGTAGATAGTGGTAGTTGTGGTAGATATGAATGGTTGTAGCTGTAGATATGAATGGTGGTAGTTATGGTAGATAGGAATGGTGGTAGTTGCGGTAGCGGTAGTTGTGGTAGATATGAATGGTGGTAGATACACGTAGATGTGATGGTAGTTACGGTAGATAAGTAGGAATGGTGGTAGTTGTGGTAGTAGGAGGAGGTTATGGTGTACAGATGATGGTAGTTTTGAATGGCAGTTGTAGGTAGGAATGGTAGTTATGGTAGAACGTGACTGAGAATGGTAGTTGTATTTATTAATGATAAACATGTGGTGGTAGGTAGAGATTGTGGTAGTTATGGTAGGTAAGAATGGTGTTAGGTAGTTATAGTAAGCAGAATGTTGCTAGTAGTTGTAGTAGTAATGGTAGTAGTAGTAGTAGTAGTAGTAGTGGTGGTGGTGATGGTGACTGGAATGGTAGTTTAGAGAGAATAAAGGTTGTTATGGTAGTTGGGAATGGTGGTAGGAGTGTTGGTAGTAGTGGTAGTAATGGTGGTAGGAAAGGCAGTGGTGCGGCGACAGCAGTGTGGTGGTAGTAGTGGTGGTGGTAGAGAGCGCTGGGTTGAGTCAACTAACATCTGCACCACACCAACCACAATTTTCTCCCCCCGGCGGCCCTACCAACATTTCGCGGGCTTTTTCCATCCACGGACGGGACGCAGGCTGGGGAAAACAGGAGCAAAAACTTCCGGGTTATCTTGATCAAGTTGCTAGGGTTTTCGAGCTTCATCTCCCTTTTTTTTAATAATGGTTAGAGCTCCGGTTTTTAATGCATCGATCACGCCTGCTGCCTCGACCCGGCTTGTGGCAGGAACCCCCCTCCGCCAGCCGGGCCTCGCTGCCGCCGCCTCCCACACTCTCGTACCCCGCCACCGAAGCTATTGCCACATCGCCGCTATTTCTGCATTTACGCTCGCTCCGGTGTCAAGAGCGTGATTTTTGGCGTGGTTTTGTTTCATCTGGGTGGTTTATCTAGGCCTGGGAGGGATGGTTTTAGGAATGAGTTGGTTTTTGTGGTTTTGGTCTTGCGGCTGGCAGGCACCGCTGGGGATGCGCCGTGCTGCCATCTAGCGGGCAAACTCTCACCAACTCGCAACCTGATTAATCACTTTTCCACGCTGTTTTCTCGCCATTTCTCGTCAACCATGATGGTATACGGCCACGAGACGGTTCACGGAGGATCCCTGTGCGACTACGGACCTTTCTCGAGTTGATACGCGCCTGCAGGAGGGAAAAATATGGAATAAAAAAGAGGGTAGTGGAGGGCGGCAGTAGGGACCCCGCCAGCCTCCCCTTGTTCATCGCGGCAGCACACCAGGAGTAAGGCGGCTTGCTGGGACGCGGAGCCGCTTCCCTTACGCATTTCTCCCCTAAAATCAAGGGTTCAGTGGCGGAATAGTGCCTAAAATGCCGCCCAAAGGTTGGATCCATGTGCAGTGCTTGTGTGCGAGTGAGAAATAGCCCCGGCGGAGTGAGAATTGAGCTCTGAAGTTGGAAGTTTGCAGTGAAGGGACCCGAGTTGAGGTGGCGGGGATCGGTTAGTCTCGCCTTGTGACTCGCGCACTTTTTGTCCTAAATGGAATACTGGAAAGCCTGTGTCACCTGAAATGATGGTTCGACCCGCCCAGGCAAGCGAGTGGAGTGCTGAGTGAGGGAAAATATTGGTAAGGAAAGCCCAGTGAGAAGGCGAGAGTGGTAGAGAAAAATTAAGCCGAGAGGGAGTGAGTGAGAGCGGGTAGCAAGGGTGGTGAACTGCTCGGTTACTCTCGCCCGGGTGTTGGTCGATACCGCTTGTTCCCACACCCACTTATTTTACCCCTCCACGCCCGCACGCCCCTTCCCCCACGCCCGTGCACACTCCCAAACCTTCCTCTGTCAACCCTTCAACAAGCCCCTACGGATCTGGAGACCGGGAGAAGCTCGAAACAGGTAAAAAAAAAATATATAAAGACCAAGTTTATTTTCAAAGTTTGTCTCTCACTCACTGTTCCCTCTCCCCCCCTTCCCCCTCCTCTCCTCTTCTCTCCTTCCCTCCCTCCTGTCCCCCCCTCCTCTCTCTCCCTCCCTCTCTCGCTCTCTCTCTCTCCTTTCCTCCCTCTACGTACCGTCTGGCTTGGATAGTGTGGTGTGGATTGAGGATAAGGTGGATGTTGTGGATAGTGTGTGTGACCTGTCGGGTGGAAAGGTGGGTAGTTAAGATCAGCTGTTTCCCCCGCCGTGTAAATAACCCAGCTTTGGTCCCCCCCCAGCCACCCCCGTCCCTCCCATTTCCCACCCATTTCCCCGCCCACGCCGCCCATTTCTGCATGGTGTGGGCGTGGTGGTGAGTTTCAGGGGGGGTGGGGGGTATCTCAGCTGATACGACCATCACCCACCCCAGTTTTTGCATGGCGGGCCCGGGTGGTGGCGGTCAGAAGGGGAGGCAGGCTGGAGCTCGGGGGGACGGGAGGGTGGGAGGTGCTGGGACGCCGGGCGCTCAGAAGGGGAGGACAGCTCAAGCCGGCCACGTCGGATTCGGCTACAGACTACCATACCCTTTCCTTTTTCCCCTTAATTTCAGGCTTTTCCCCCTTGCACGTGGGCTTGGGCGTCTTGCAGGGAAAGCAGGGTTCAGGGGGCAGGGGTGGGTGGCGTAGGGGGTGCCAGGGGAGGGCAGGGACGGCCAGAGTCGGGCCTGCAATATGCATTACATGTCAATTATTTACTTTGATGTCAGGCTGAGCTTGGCTTCCCCCCCACGTGTCACGATGTAAACAATGACAGCGTGGCCAGTCAACGTTTACCCCTGATTCAACGTTACGCCCAAACACACGCCAGCAAGTGACTTATTTTCCCCAGTATTTAAGAAACGGAGGAGGGGGGATAGGGAGGGGGGGGGGAAAAAAAAAAGAAAGGAGGGTTTTGAGATGGAGGTTAGGTTGGTGGTGGTAGTGGTGGTGAGGTTGCGCCCCTCTTACCTCCCTCTCCCCCCTCCTCCCTCCCTCTTACCTCCCTCTTCCCTCCCCCTCTCCAATGGTACTAGTTGATTATTAAAAGGATTGAGTGGGTCCGCAAACTAGAAAGCCACGTGTTTCTCTGCCCTGACAAGACAAACGTTCGCTGAAAGGAGAATGAAGGAGGTGGAGGGTGAGGACGAGATGGAATGCTGAGGAAAGGCTGGCGACTGAGAGAGAGAGGGAGAGAGCTAGTGTCTTTGTGGTAGAGAGAGGTAGCTGCTGGCGTTTGTGGTAGGATAGTGGTTATGGTGGTAGGAATGAGTGGTAGCTAGTGTTTGTGGTAGGAATGAGTGATAGCTATTGTCGGTGGTAGGATAGTGGTAGGTTGGTTATGGTGGTAGGAATAGTGAGTGGTAGTTAGTGTTTGTGGTAGGATAGTGGTAGGTTGGTTGGTTATGGTGGTAGGAATGAGGGTGTGGTAGCTAGTGTTTGTGTGGAGGTTAAATTCTGGTAGTTGTGGTAGGATGAGAGAGAGAGAGAGAGAGAGAGGTCTGGTAACTCAAGTCTTTGTTTGTGAAGCCTGGATTGTGGTAGGATAGTGGTAGGTGGGTTTGTTACGGGATTGTGGTAGGGATGGTGGTAGTGGTAGGAATGTTGGTTGTACGCTAGCTACCACCATCGCTATCACTACCACCACCCGGCACGTCTACCCTTTGTGATGGTGGTAGTTGTGGTGGTGGTAGGGTGTAGGCGATGCTGGTAGGGATGATGGTAGTTGTGGATAGTGGTAGGTGATAGTAGGATAATGTTGGTTGGGTGCAAAGGATGGTGGTAGTTGTGGATAGTGGTAGGTGTTGGTGGTTGAGTGTAAATTGTGGTAGAGATGATGGTTGGGTACGTGATAGTGGTAGGTGATGGTGGTAGTTGTGGTGAATAGTGGTTGGTTGGGTACAAAGAATGGTAGTAGGAGTAGAGGTAGTAGACGGGGCGATGGTGGTGGTTGTGGTAGCTGCGGATAGTGGTTGGTTGGATGCAAGAGATGGTGGTAGTAGTGGTTAGGATAGTGGTAGCTTTGGTACTTGGGATAGTGGTAGGTGATCTTGAGGTATGGTGGTAGTTGTGGTAGGTATAGAAGATGGTGGTAGTCGTAGATGCTGGTAAATGTTGGTTGGATGCAGAAGATAGTGGTAGGGATGGTGGTAGTTGCACGCTAGCTGCCACCATCACCACAACCACAACACGCCGCCGCCACGCCTGCCCGCTGATGATGGTAGTTGTGGTAGTGACGCCCTCACTGGCTCCCTGCTGTGGCGATTGTGGTAGTGGGGAGGCTGGAATGTTGGTAGAATGAATGGTGATTGGTGGCTATGATTGTGGTAGTTGGAATGGTGGTAATTTGGATTGATATTGTGGTTGAAATGTTGGCAGGAAAGATTGTGGTAATTGTAATGGTGGTAGCATGGTCCGAGTGGTTGAAATGTTGGTAGGAAGGTGTGGTAGTTGGAATGGTGGTAGTATGGTTTGAGGTAGTGGTTGAGATGCTGGTAGGAAGGATTAGATTGTGGTAGTTGAGATGAGTAGGAATTGGTAGGATTGTGGTAGCTGGAGATGTTGGTAGGGCGAATTGTGGTTGGATGGGAATTGGATTGTGGTGGTAGTTAAAAATAATTGGTATCGGAATTGTGGTAGGAATTTATAATTGTGGTAGATAGGCAGCAAGTCCGAGAATGGTTGTAGTTACTGGTAGTTGTGGTTGAATTGGTAGGAAGATTGCGGTGGTATGGTTGTTGAAATGTTTGTGGTTTTGACTGGTAGCTATAGAATTGTGGTAGCTGATTTTGGTTGGTATAGGAGTTGTAGTTGGCTGATTGGTGGTAATGTTGGTAGCACTGGAATGGTTGTTGTGTGAAAATGGTGTAATGCCGTAGTGTTGTGGTTTGAATGTTGGTTGTGTGGTTCGGATTGTGGTAGCTTCGAATTGTGGTAGTTATTAATGTTGGTAGGAGAATTGTGGTAGGCTCTAATGGTGGTAGGACTGCGTGCGTGGTCTGCCTTGGCTAGTAGGAAAATATGTACGGATTGTGGTAGTGACATTGTGGTTGTTTTGGTTGTGGTAGCAGATGGTGGTTGTAGGGTGTGGTGGTGGTTGAAGATAGTGGTTGTTTTGACAGTAGTAGATTGTGGTTGGTGGTTGTGCTAATTTGAAGATTGTGGTTGTTTTGATAGTGGTAGGAGGTTGTGGTGCTCATAATTGGAAGATTGTGGTTGTTTTGGTGGTGGTGGTTGGTTGTGGTAGTGTGGTTCTTTGGATTGTGGTAGATTGTTTTGATAGTGGTAGGCTGGTGGTGAGGTAATGGTGGTAGCAAGTGGGGTTGAAACTTCCTGAGATTGTGGTTAGAATTGTGGTTGTTGAACTGGTAGAATTGTGGTTGAAATTCTGAGGACTCTAAGAAGGTAGAATTGTGGTTCCTGGAATGGTGGTAGTACGATATTAGTTAGGATTGTGGTTAGCGGTGGTAGGAGGAAGGATAGTGGTTAGGATTGTGGTTGATTATGGTAGGAGGAAGGGTAGTGGTTAAGATTGTGGTTGATGGAGTGTTAGAAGGTAGAATTGTGGTTGATTGTGGTAGGAGGAAGGATAGTGGTTAAGATTGTGGTTGATGGAGTGTTAGAAGGTAGAATTGTGGTTGGTGGAGGACAGGGCAGAATTGCGGTTGAAGGTGTAGTGGTGGTTGCTGGTAGACTGGTGGGAGGTAGAATTGTGGTTGTTGAAATAGTGGTTGCATGCTTGAAAATGGTGGTTGTGCTTGTGAGATGCTGTTGAAATGAAAGAAAAAGGTTGCAGGGATGTATTTATCTATCTGACTATCTATCTATCTGTCTGTTTATTTATCTATCTATTTATCACAAGGAAATATACGTACTTAGTGACATTACGCAACCAGCACGTAATTTGAACGTCTAAAACCGGTAAACGTTTCCAGTGTTTTGAAAAGTGAAGTTTTGTCATCTGTCATTTTTAAACGTTACCTGATTCAGTGATGACGTAACGGTTGCCTTTAAATGCTTAAATACTGGTATGGCTGCTGGTCCTTTAAACGTTTCAAAATTTAAATAGCAGTTGCCTTTAAATATTTGGCTTTAAATTGAGTGCCGGTCCTTTAAACGTTTCAGATTTTAAGTAACAGTTGCCTTTAAATGTTTATATTTAAATATGGCTGCCGGTACTTTAAATGTTTCGACCTTTAAATAGCTTAACTTTTAAAATTAGCGGTGACGTAACAATTTCTTTAAATGTTTAGATTTAAATATGAAATGGCTTCGGTAGTAACTTAAAACGTTTCGAAATTTAAATGGAGCTTTGTGAACTTAGGCCGTTTCAGTTAGGCCTGTTTTAAGTGTTTGTTTGTGTAATAGTGTAAATATTTAAAGACGCCTACCGTTAACTGTTTATTTATTTATCTATTTATTACGTAGAACATTTAATAAGTTTGTATGTTGTGTTCAGTTGCGATTTGGAAATGGAAATGTTATGTGAGTGATTTTAGGCTTGTTTATAACTTGTGATTTGAATTTAAACAGTTGTGTCGTTATGAAAGTGTGTAATTGTGTTATAGAAATGTGGATGACCTGAATTATTGTTATTATTATTATTATTATTATTATGCGTTCAAAAGGTGTGTTATTGTGGTATAGAAATGTGTTATTATTATTATTATTATTATTATTATTATAGTGAAGGTATGGTGTCTACGCTCTGGTATGGTGTTAATACTATGGTGATACAATGATGGAAGCTTAGTATGGTGATGTGTTGTGATAGCGGTGATGGTGAATTGTGGCAGGGTGGTGTGGTAATGATGTGGTTAGTGTGGTGAGTGGAATGGTGTAGTATGGTGTGGTGTGGTTAGATTAGTGAGATTAATACCGGTATATTTATGGTATGGTGTGGTATGAAGCCTATATTTGTGGTGTTATGGTAGATTGGTGTGTCATGGTGTTAGGGTATGGTGTGTTATTGACCTTGGTGGTATGGTAGCTGTGATGATGGTATGGTGCCGTTATTTTGAAAGCGTTATTTATTTGGTAACGGTTTGTAATAGTAGTAGTAGTGGTATTATTATTATTATTATTATTATTATTATTATTATTATTGGTATTATAA
>JAGKTI010039604.1:0-10539 GCA_018397915.1 Birgus latro | reverse complement strand
TCCTTTTCTCTCTCCCACCCCCCTCCCTCCTTTTCTCTCTCCCACCCTCCTCCCTTTCTCTCCCCCTCTCCCTCAGTTCTTTTCCATCCTTGCAACACACCTCCCTCTTCACCTTTCGCCAGTGCTCCCTTTCACCCTCTCATCATCCACACCCTCGGCTGCTCTTCTTTTTTTTCTTCTTCGTCTGCTTCTTCTTTCTCTTCTTTTCTTATATTACTATTATTATTATTATTATTATTATTATTATTTTATTATTATTACTATTACTATTATTATTTCTTATCCACTCCACTTATGTCACTAAAGAGAGATACCTGTAATCCTGAATACCGGCATTGTCTGGGTCCCTGGATGGCAACTTTTCCTGTGGAAGAAGACCTCCAGAGTCCCATTTTACCCACTAAACCCATATTTCTCCTTAGGCCCATTTCCCCAGGGATATATGGACCTATTCCTTCCATGGCTCATTTTCCCACTACCCACCCGTCACCAATCCTGCCCACTTACTTCACCTGCCCTGCCCATCCCACCAACCCGTCCACCCATCTGACTCGTTGTAGCTGATAATGATATAGTTGTAGAAAAAAAATAAAAAAATAATCGGCTACCATGTGTCCACTATGTTGACGATTATTAATTATTTCTAAGTGTGGCCATCAGGGGCACCACTTAAGCAACTTCAATGTACACATTTAAATTTTTCGTAAAAAGTTACTCCTGTTAGAGCTATTTAGAGAGTTCTATTTACATCCTCCTTGATACTGTATATATGGAAGACAGACAGACGGACAAACAAACATTCTCCTTTATATATATACGGATTTCGTCAGCTTAGACTATACATCGAATATGACACTCTTATACCTTTTTCTGTGTTATATTTATTTAAGCTGCGCCAACACCAAAAAGCCATAAACAATACGCAACAGAAAGTGAAGGTGTATGCAAAATAAACACTATAGGGTTGAGAAACCAGAGACCTTCATTAATAGAAGAGAATGGACTTCCTGTATTTACTTCATCTTAGCCATCAGTCCTCTCTCTCTCTCTCTCTCTTAACCATGACTCATTCCTCCCCTTCTTCCCTATCTCCGCTTTCCATTTCTAACGTCCTCTTAGCCACCCCTCTTTCCTCTCCCTCCTTTTCTTTTCTATCTCCTCTTTCTATTTTGTTCATCTTTTTATTCATCCCTCCTTCCTCCTTTTCTTTTATTATTCCTTTCTCCATTCCTCTTCGACTTCTACTCTTTCACACTTAATCACCCCCTCCCTTTCTCTGCCCTATCATTATCTTATTACCTTAAATATGGGTAATTAGCTTGGTGAATATAAGAATTCCTTTTTTTTTTTTTTTACTCTCAAAGGCTCATATTAAACACTCAGTTGAAGAAAACCGTCTGGGATATGCTGGAATATAACAGAAAAATTGTCGTGGCGGTGAATGGATTCCTCAGGTTATTATACTCAGTTTCAGGTAAATAAAATCGTCTGGGGTTAGATGGATAAAGCACTAAAGGTGTTCCAAGCAAAGAGGAAAAAAGTGCATGTGCATATATGTGACCTGTATTTTAGTGTGTACGTGTGTGTGTGTGTGTGTGTTTGCACGTAATAAAGTCCTGTTCTAGCGCCCATGAGTTGGTGTACGTGCAGTTGTCTTGTATATGCATGTGTGTGTGCGTGTTGTCCGCACATAATTAGTATAATAGGCGGATATATAGAGCCACTTGGACTTAGAGGGAGTGTTGTGTTTTTTGTCTGTGCATTTTAAATCAACATATGCATTTGTATATGTACTCTACGCCTGTATGGATTAACAGATAGTTGGACAGATAGATAGATAGAAAGATATACATAGAGAGAGAGAGAGAGAGAGAGAGTACAGTACTAAATGCACTCACATCTTTCATTTCCTCCTCATCCAGCCTCACTATACATTCAGTGGCTTCATAATTATATTTATAATAATAATAATAATAATAATAATAATAATGAGCAACATGAAACTGATAAAGTATGCAGTACTATAACACTAAAAAATAAAGTGATACTGTACATTACCAGAAAATCATAATAATGCAGGGCAAGGCTTAAGAGAAAAATGCAAAACCAGCATTGAGAGGAGGCAGTAACTGCCAAACCCATTATGCCTCCTTTGAAGCACTGGGGCCTGAGACTGTGCAACCTGTCATGAACATTTAAGGGTACAAGACCAACTTGGCAGCATTTTTACACTCACAAACACACACAGAAGAGTTCGGGACTATTAGGCCGTATTATTTTTGGCTGTGATCCTGTTAGGCCGTTAGAATTTAGATCGCTTGGAGTTTAGGCCGTAAGACGTTTAGGCCCCAGGATCCTTTAGGCTGTGAGATGCTTTGGCAGAAGAGTGATAAATTTATACAAAACTACCAACCTAACCTAACCTAACTTCAGCATTGTCATCTTGATGAAGCTTGGTTATTTAGGCTGTATACAATTTGAACCGTATGCTGTTTAGGTAATTAGGCGATTTGGCCGTTTGCCAGTTTGGACATTACGGCCTAAATGACGTTACAGCCGAGGCTGGACTACTTCAGAGCAATGGATATCTAAAGATGGCGGCACAGTTAAGTCATATTTTACTCAGCAACAACGAATTTCAAAAGAACAGTATTAATATTAATAATGAACATCAGTCACATAATACTGCAACACAATACTAAGTTGGTGTTAAACATGGATTTTAAAAATCTCATACTTACGAGTATCACTCCATCGTCTACAAGCACACCCCTCACCCTGTTAGCTGGTAACTAGGAGGACCGTTGCGGGATTCAGGGATTCAAATGATTCGAAGAGGGTGAACTTTGACTGTGAAGATTTCGAATGGCTTCATACGTAGGCCCATCGTATTACTGATCCTTTGGTCAAAGTTAGGTTCTGTAAGCTAACGAAAATAATAATAAGAGTAATCCGCCGTGTTTGAGATGCGATATAATTTGAAATTCTGTATTCTAGGACAAAAATTTAATTGTGATAGTCTTTAAAACATTATTGGCGGTCTAGATTTCTGAGCATGGTAATTGTCTATACAAGAAAAGTAGGTATTTCAGAGTTTAAAAATTCGAATATGGAGAGAGAACTCAGCTGTGGGGCTTATTATTATTATTATTATTATTTTAATGGCAGAGAGAGGGAGAGAGAGTAGAATCTTCCCGTGTCCGGCTCACCAAAAACTCGTATTAGTTGTGCATGAAAAATTGTCATGACCTTTATTTCTTTAATTTTAGTAGACTGGGCAAGGAGAGGGAATTGCAGGAATTTCCCATGTGTCTAGTTCTTTCTTCAAACGCAAATATATCAATAACAGAGAGGACACACACACACACACACACACACACACACGGAGACTAAGTCTGCATCACTCCAATTTTTGAAGCTTCCCATGTGTCTTGCCTTTCTGTAACCGAAAATGTGAGTTATGAGAGGTGGATTTTATGTAGCCTAAGTCTGTGAAACTGAAGCCTGTACTGTATCATAACAAAACTTTCATCATTCAACAAAAACCTAATGAATAAATAAGCTGACTCAAACGTACCCTACTTTTTCTTGATCACCCTCTTAAATATACTCCGTCAATGCGGTAGCGTCTTGAGTTCTTTCTACCTCCAGACAATTTTATTCATCCTATGGCAGAAAGTTTAGTGAAGGGGTTGATGAAAGCTATATCTAACCTCTCTAGTTCGGGGGGAAAAAATATGCGGTCAAAATGTTAGGTGGAAGCAATACTAAACTGGAAAAAACGCTTATCGTAGTGATACAGTTTGCAATAATGAATTAGGGACCTTTCAAGCAACTTAACTTCTCACACGCAAAGACCATACATACCTGCCCCCTGTCTACGTTCAATTTTAGATTCCATTTCTTATATATACAATACTCCCAGACTCATTCGCCAAGTCTTGCAGTTCACATTCATCCCCACTTATCATCAGCAAACAACAGTTGTATGTTAAATTCCACACCCAACCCTCTGGTATTCGACACTGCAACGTCTACTGCCTTAATTACCTATTATCCCTTATAACCTCATCCTTATGTGAACTGAACAACCACAAAGCAGACAAATTTTTATCCTTATGCAGATTAATTCCTACACCTCATTGGCAGAATTAGATGACACTTGCACAACCAGCTCCTATCCATATAATTTCTTCATAACTAGCACCATGTTTCATTATTGTTTCAATTCAGTATTTGCAAGGGAATGATGGTAATTTAATGCCTAGTTAAAATGAACAGAGCATAGATGAGTAGCTGTTTGTTAGTCACAATACCCGGGTTCCCCTTTCCAGCTGACAGACGTTCTCACATTACACACCCGATGTACGAGTATTACGGTTCAGTAAACTGCTTTGTATATGATGCTGTTGCTGTGGTCTTGGCCATCAGAAGTAGTGCTGTAACCAAACCACTTCTCTGAAATGACATATCGTCAGTTTCAGCATTTTTGTCGATACAAGATTTGCTCCTAAACAAAACAATGTCAGTTGTTTTGTAGCTTATGTGTGTGTGTGTGTGTGTGTGTGTGCTCATCATCACTGATTTTATACATGAACAGCTTACTGAATAAGGTTTTGCTGATTAGAGGAAAGTCGATGTTGTAAGGTTAATTTTGAAGCCTCGCATCCATTGGAAGTTCACATTGCCTCATTACATTTGATCTAATTCAGTGTGATTCTTGGGAATAGTTAAGTCTGGGACCTTAACAACAACAGGTATTAGTAAAACGTCAAGGAAATAGTAGCCCATAAGATCATAAATGCGTCATATAGAAGGACGTAGTGATAAAAGCAGTGGGGTTCTGGATGGGTAGGGTGAGGTGTGTACGTGTGTGTGTAATTCACCGGATTATTCACCGGATCGGACAGAATCATGTGATGGTTGTGATCATGAGCACCTCCTGGAAGAGAGCTGAGAGCTCATATGGTCTGATCTAAGGGCAAAGCCTTGACCTTCACACACGCACACACCCATCCTCTTGCTCAAGGAGGACAGTGACCACCCGCTTCGTCAGTGAAACTTTTAGCATCCCAAGCAAGACGCGAACCCCCGTCTTAGCAGATACTAGACGAGAGCGTTACCACTGAGCCGGCGAGTGTGTGTGTGTGTGTGTGTGTGTGTGTGTGTGTGTGTGTAATGGAAGGAAAAAAAGAACGAAGGCAGGATGAAAGGAAAGAGGGAAGGAGAGAAGGAAGGAAGGATGGTGGGAAGGAAGGATGGTGGGAAGGAAAAACGGAACGAAGGAGGGGTGAAAGGAGAGGGAAGGTGAGAAGGAAGGACGAATGGAAGGGAAGAAGAAATTAAGGATGGGGTCAGGAAGTACGGAATGAATGCAAATAAATAAAGGAAGGAATGAATGAAAAAGGTAAGGAGTTAAGGAAGGTTGTGAGAAAGGGAGGAAGTTAACTGGAAAAAGGTAAGGAGTTAAGGAAGGTTGTGAGAAAGGGAGGAAGTTGACTGAATATTCTAGCTCCAGGAAACAAGGGCCACATGACACTAAGGCAGAAAGGTAACGGTAGAAAAGGAAAATGCAATGGTCTTGACGTTAAGTGATAGTGACGTTCAAGCTCTTTTGCACAGAAGTGGTGCAGTGTTAAATTGGTATGGAAAGTCGTTAAACTATTCATGCCATGAAACCGAATGTCTAACCTGATAGCAGAGAGAAACTAAAGGCAGGAAGAAACAGGGAATAACTAGAAGTAAGTATGGACAGATGAGAAGACAGGAAGGAGAGAAAGACTGAAAACAAAAAGGCCCCGTTTAGTGGCCTCTTACGACAGGCAGGGATAAACTAGGGAATTATTCTTCCTCTCCCACCCCCCTCCCCAGGAAGGGAGGGAGGAAGTAAGGAATGAAGGATGGAAGGAAGGAATGATGGAAGAAAGTAAAGGTGAAAGGAAGGAAGAAAGAAAAAAGATGTATGGAAGGAACGAAAGAAGGAAGGAAGGTAAGATGGATGGAAGGTGGGAAGGAAAGAAGGGAGGGAGGGAGGGAAACAAGGAAGAGAGAAGGAGTACAAAGGGAAGCAAACAGCAACAGGGCTGTTGGTCCTTTCGTGTGTGTGTGTGTGTGTGTGTGTGCCATAAGCCCTCCCGACCCATCTTTATATGGCTGCTCCAACTCCATATACTCAACACACACCATTCTTTCCAATGTATTTCATCTCAACTGTTTAAATTTTAAACATCTATTATGTACATCTTTCCTTTAAGAAAAATACAATAAAAAAAAATCAATATATTACCTTGATCTATGCACCCTCCCTGTAAGTACCCTACCATATACAGTATAGGATAACCCCTTGACTATATGGCGAAACACTCTATCCATGTATCATCCAACTCCTCATTGACCCACCAGTGTAGCAGGGATCCAGGGCTAGGTTTTGTAGTTAAGTGAGAATGACCAGTTATTCTCCTGAATGGCATCATGTGAGCACAAATTTCAATCACTCCTTTGATGAAAACTTTTATGGAGCTCTTTTCTTTCTTTCAGAGAAAGAAATAAAGGCTAGAAAACCCCAAAGTTGTATATTCGAGACAGAGAGAAAGAGATGCCTGGGAACATGGCGCTTAAGAAACAAGAGATCAAGAGCAAAGAGAAAAACGCTATGGGGAAGATAGTTCGAGCTGACCTGTTGCATGCATAAATGACAGAGTTTCACTTCTGCACTAAAGAGCTGAACAAGAGGTGAAAGTGCCCTCCTAGATGGGTGCTGTATGAAATTCATCCCTGCTATTTTGAAGTGTAAAAATGTTGGCATATTTTAGTTATCAGCAGGGATGAGAGATGCCAAAGAGACTGCACAAAAGGGAAGAATTCATTATATCATCCAGTACAGCACTGTACTGTGCTAGCTTGGGATGCCTTAATGGTATGACACCAATAATGTATTTAAGAAGCTCCCTGGCCAGTTGAAGAAACATCCTTCAGTTCCCTTCCTGTTGCCTGAAAGGATATGGATTACATAAAATAGTAACTTCTGCCTGTGTTCAACTGGGCTTATGTTCAAACAAGCCTATTCTTTTTCATGTTCCCCTCGTGTTGCTTCCTCCTCCTCCTCTTATGGTCTTCCACCTGCTTTCTGCTCTCCCTCTTCCTCCAGCTCCCCTTGTGCTCTTCCTAATATACTGGTTGCCTCATGCTCCTATTCCTCCTCTTGTGCTCTTACTCCTTTTGTTTCCCTTGTGATTTTCTTACTGTCCTGCTCACCTTGTGCTTCTTCACTTTGTACTCTTCCTTCTCCTCATGCTCACCAAGTGCACCTCCTCCTCATGCTCCTTGTGATCCTGCTGCTCCTTCCTCCCTTCTGCTTGTGTTCCTCCTTTTGCTCTTGCACTTGTGGTTCTCCTACTTTTTATGTTTTTCTTCTCAGTAGATGGCACCACCTGTACATTTGTAAGCCATGTTTTGAAAAAAAAAAAAAAACTTTTACACAGACCATTTTCCCCCCCCACCCTAATCCACTTAAAATCTATGTACAGAATTTTATCTTAATGGATAAGGTTTTGAGGCTCTAACTCCCCTAATCTAGTGACATATTTTCATTCTAACTCTCCTGACAATCTTAATTCACTTAACACAGACCTCTGGTAATGAAAGAGGCTAACGAAAAAAACACATCTCCCTCCTTCAGGATCTCCCATTAACTGCATGAAATTGTCTATAGATAGCAAATAAAAATTGAAAATGCATCATATGGCTGAACTAACCCAACCATCTTTAGCTTGTTGGATTACACTACAATGTCTGAATACAAGTGATAAACTGTAGTCAATTGCAATTAATTTTCAAGTATACTGGATCACACCACCTACTTCACCCACTGCTAAAGTTCACAAGAATCTTGAAAATTGTTCACGTATAGCTGTTTTGCTATCTTCAGCTGCTAATAAATACTGTAGCTAGATGGCACAGTTTAACTAAAGGGGTGTCATTGAAACTTAACCCTAGTCTGCCTGAACAAGCAGACCCATTGACCAATTAATGAACCACTCCTGTGTCCCACAGGTTTCCTATGCTGTTGAGGTTATACTTCCTTTTTACTGTAGCATAGGCTGTGCCCTGTTCTTCGTTATGTGTGCTGTTTCATGTGGGTCTACAAGTATTCTAGAAGCAGCGCATGAGTTTTCTGTCACTCCACCCAACCCAAATCTAAAGTTGGTGATATAGGAAGGCTGGGTGATGTCCTGATCTAAGCATAGCTATATGAACACAATCAGCTATCATTAAGCATACCTCTGATGGGTGGATGGCCGGGGAGGGGTAGGGCTTGTAGTGTTGTGTTCTGACAGACAATTTGTTTTGCCATGCATATGAAGTGGGCATGGTAGATGTCTTTCTACTGTCAGTGTAAGAGCGTCTGGAGGAAGGATATTGTTGAAGTGGATCAGGTAATGTTTGTGTGGGAATGATTTTATGTTCCTAATTATATGCATGATATGACAGGAGTGTTAGCACACCTGTGGTAACACATAACATCCCTTGACATGAGGGGCAGGTAAATGTCTCTCATATCAAGGGGTGTGAAGTTAAGGGAGGTATAAGAAATAATGGGAAGGAGATCATAAGAACAGTGATGATTAAAAGGATAACTCAACGAGCAGGGTGAAGGAGTAGGGAATAAGGTGACATCTGGAGGATAATGAAGGAAGATTGGGGAAGATCAGGAATGGGATGGAGAGGATATTAAGGAAGAGATCAAGAGGATTCTATGATGGGAAATAGGGAAGATGGAATGATGCTACTGGCATGGTGAGAATGATGAGAGGGTGAAGCAAATAATACTAATGAAGGTGATGGAGCATATAAGGATAATGAGGTGGATACTGATAACAGAGAGGACATATAATTAGAGATTGAGGTAATTATCATAAGTGTAGGATTTTCATCAAATACTCTAGTTCTGAACTTCAGTAATACTTCTGTTCCATACGTGTTACCCACAATACTTAAACTCCACAATCATCCAGTTGTTTCATATTCACCAACTATGAACTCCTCAATCTTTTGCTCATATGTGGCATCTAACACTGAAGGGGTAAAGAAACCAAAAGTGTGTGTTTAGAAAACAGTCAAAAGTTTCTCACTGTTTGCTGGGTGTAGTTAATAACGGCTCATTAACAACATGTAAGCCTTGAAAATGTTTCTCTGAAAGCTCTCTAGAGGAAGGCTTCACCTGCTCAACAATGACCATAATTTTAGTTTTATAAAAAAGCATATTGGCCTTTACAGTACTGGATGCATCATATGTGCATTCATCTGGCACATTTTTCTCACTCAGCATTCCTGTCTCTTCCAACACTCACTCTCCGACTTAAACTGTTGTGCAGATAGCAACTTTCTTCGGTGTGGGAAAGTAAACGCAATTTAAAGGCACTTTATATATATATATATATGTATATACCGTTTTGTACATTTTGAAATTTTCTAAAATTTGTATTACAACAAATAAACCATCTACAAAAAAAAAAAATTATGGAGGGAGGGGGGGGGGATTTATGATTCCTTAATCAGTGTAAAAGATATCTGGTTTAGTATGAAGAAAATATAATGATTAAAAACTTAAGATGGGAATGTCAACACTGACCAAAGTGTGTAATGCAATTCCATTTGATTAAAGGTGGTAGAAAGTTTTCATCACCTCAGATTACTACTAATTGAGCACTCCTTCCAGATCAGGAATATTCCAACTTTTTTTTCTTTTTAACTCACTCTCCTCCCAAGTTTTCACTATACAGTACATCAGTCACCAGCGGGTTGTAAAGTCACTGTGTGTTAGTTTATCACATATATTAATCATGAATCAAGCCAAAACATCCCTGAGTGATTGTATCTTTGCTCCCTGTGAGTGACAAATCTAGAGCAAACACCTGCAACTGTAAGAATATTTTTATTGAGACTACAACCTAAACCAAATCTTTTCGAGGAACTGGGGAGGGGGGGGTCAAAACCTGCAGAAATTATTTTTCTTAAGGATCACAACTTGAGGAGGTACACAGGGAAGGGTAGCATCTCTCCCAATGCAAACATTATTTTTAGTCTGTCAATCTCATTAAACTGGTATGCTAAGAAACAAGGCAGTATGTGTCTGCTGTCCTGTGTACTATGAAATTATAGAAATATATATATATATATATATATATATATATAATCATCATTAGAAAATGAATGAATGAATGTATATATATATAAATAATTTTATTACTCCTTTCATAGTGCAGGAGGGCTCAAGGCGTGGTCCAGGTCAGTTAAGCCATATGAGACCATCGTACTTCCCTGGCAGCATTTATAAGACAGACTAACATCCAACCACCTCCTGCAGTCAAACCATGGCAAGCTTACCAAGTCTACTCCAACCTGAGATCTCAACCACCATGGGATTGTAATGTTTAATTATCTCATATTTTAGACTGCGTAATAAGGCTTGAGAGCTCTCATGATGAGGCTAGCTATAGTTGGTTACTTTACAATTATTCTTCCATATATTACTGTATT
>JAGKTI010039603.1:0-10539 GCA_018397915.1 Birgus latro | reverse complement strand
AAAGAAAAAGTGAACAGATGGAGAGAACACTTTAAGGAATTGCTGAACAGAGAATGAAAGCAATGTGAGTGTAAGTGGCTCGGGAATGGCTAGAAGACAGAGGGATGTGAGAAGAGAGGAAGAAATCAGTAGGATGGAAGTTGTGGAAGCAATGAAGAGTGTCAAAATAGTGAAAGCCCCAGGAACTGATGGAGTGTGTGGTGAAAGGCTGAAGCATGGGGGATAGTAGCAGAATGGATGTGGAAGATGTGCAGATTGGCCTGGGAGGAAGGTAGAGTCCCAGAGGATTAAAAGTCAGGAATAATTATTCCCCTGTACAAAGGAAAAGGGGAAAAAGAAGCGGCAATCACAGGGGCATTTGTCTTCCTAGTGTAATAAGAAAAGTATATAGTAGGATACTTATAGACAGAGTTTGGGAAATAACAGAGGAATTAGTTGGAGAAGAACAGGGAGGTTTTAGGAAGGGAAGAGGTTGTGTAGATCAGATATTCATTCTTAGATCTTCAGTGGAAAAGTTTCTAGAGAAAGGAAAGAAGTTGTATGCAGCCTTCATGGATTTGGAGACAGGATATGATAGGGTGGATAGACAAGGATTGTGGAAAGTATTCAGAATATATGGAGTAGATGGGAAGCTGTTGAATGCCGTGAAGAGTATGTATGTGGGTGCTAAGGCTGCAGTGCATGTGGATAGTGAACTGAGTGAATTTTTCTATTTGAAGGTTGGATTGAAACAGGGGTGTATCATGTCTCCATGACTGTTCAATCTGTATATGGATGGGGTTATAAAAGAGATAGAAGGTAGGGTAGTGGATGTTGGAGCGGCCCTAATGAGAGAGGGCAGTGTTTGGAAACTCCCTGTTCTGATGTTTGCAAATAATACTGTGTTGTTAAGTGAAGACAATGGGAGCTGCAAGGATTGATGGATGAGTTTGGGAGAGTGTGTAAGAAATGGAATCTAAAGTTGAATGTTGGGAAGAGTAAAGTTATGGTTTTCGAGAGAAGTGAAGTCAGTGAATGTACAGTGAGGTTGGATCAGGAGGAAATGGAAAATGTGAGTACTTGGGTAGTGTGATGAATATGGATGGAAGTTTAGATGGTGAAGTGCACTTTTTTTTTTTTTTGTTTTTATGTGTCCGACTCTGGGCATAGGCTTCACAGCCTGCTATCAAGGCCCAGTCGTCCTCCTACAATCTACATGTCACCACTTCGGCGCTTAACACCTACTATCCATATTGAATACTTGCTAGGGCTGTCTCATACAGGACTGGTGTATTGGTATTAGCGGGGTCATTTTTACGACATGTCGGCGGGTCTTCTGGTAGATCAGTAAAGCCTGATTTAATGAAATTCAAATCCTTAAATTGTTCCCTGCACCAGCGAGGATTCGAACCTGGGTCCCACGGGACCGCAAGTCAACTCTCTACCGATCGAGCTACCGCCTCCCATTAAGAATGGTTGCTGGTTCCTTGAAAGCAGTGATAAGAAACAGGGAAGTGAGCATGGAAGTGAAAAGGTTACTACACGACAGTATTGTGATACCAACTCTAACGTATGGAAGTGAAGCTTGGATCTTGTTGGAGGGAGTGAGAGCAGTGGAAATGAGTTATTTGAGAGGAGGATGTGGAGTAACATGGAGAGAGAGACTGACAAATAAGGAAGTGAAGGAACGTTGTGGTGTGGATGTGGATGTGGTAGAAAGCGTTAGGAGAAACACAGTGAGGTGGTTTGGCCATGTGGAGAGGATGAAGAGTTAGAGACTTATGAGGAGAGTGTATATGAGTGAGGTGGAGGCCAAGGATGAGATGGAGGGATGGAGTGGAGAGGTATATGAGAGAAGGGTGTGTGAGCTAGGAGCAGGGCAGTGAAATGGCGGGGGAAAGGTCGACATGGAGGCAATTTGTGGCCACCCCTTACGGGATTAAGGCATCTGGCAACAGATAAATATATCAGCTGATATGACACTGGATCAATGCATGATATATATGACATTTTAAAATATAATGTATATACAATTTAGACTGAAAAGGTAAAAGTCAAGCTACTTTAAATTTGGATGCCATGACAAACTGCATTTGTCTGGTAAAGCAGGGCATACTTATTTTGCAAATCACATATATATTATCAACATATGTCAATAAGAATGATATTTCAGGTCAAAATTGTTTGTTTTACAATTGCAAACATCTGCTTTACAATACCAGTGAGTTGGTGGGAATCTGATGATCTTCGGTAGGTTTATCAGCATCCAGCCTACCTAAGTATGCATCCATTTCATACCGTATCTCTTTACATGAACTTTCCATGTACATTTATGAATACTCTTTCTTTAAGGGAATACAGAGACTGGATGTTAACTCACTGTAAAGAGAGAAAAGCAGTGGCAGAGAGATATTGTATATAATTCCACTCTCACAATTTATCTTAGAACATCTCCCATGGGATGTCATTAAAGGCATACTAAGTCAGAGCACAGTATTCTACCCTTACAAGGATTAACTTCTGCACTGACTTTTATCATCTCTAACCCCAAGACTGAATCAGACATATGTTCATGAAACATTTTCAACCTGAAATGATCTATGTAATCATCTAAACTAGATGTAGTGAAGTCTAGGGATATCCCATCTTATTAAACAGCCTCATCCTGCTAGCATATCAGTATATGATACTGAATATCTAATAAAGATTTGAAAATTTTATGGATTTGCAAGGCAGAATAAAAAGACCCAGCAAGTAGGTAGGGAACATAGTCTGAGAGTATAATTGATTCAATATGGACAAATTGAAATAACCCTAATTGCACTGCATTAGTGGCAAACAAATATACTTTTCTGTTGCATTTACACAGTGCATAAAGTACAAATTGCATCACTAATTTATTTTCAGAGCCAGCATTAAAACATTTTGATCAAAGAAATAGAAATATATCTTTTCCTCTGTTAAAATGAGATTATCAGTAAAGTATCATTTCTTTGCTTCTGATGACCTTCATTTGGGAACAAATCAATGACCAACAACATTTTACATATTGTTTCCCTCTTTTGGCCAGACGGTGGACATTGCAGGACACTCTTGACTTCATGTGTTTAACTTTTTTGATAATGCCAGCAAATGAACTTGATAAGGTGCGGTCTGGGTAAAGGCAGCTCTTCACGCAATACACTAACAACCTGTGGACAGACTTTCATCAGGAAAGTGGAAGCAGTGTATCACATTAAGCCCTTCAATCCAATTATGTACCATATTTATTTTATTTTTACCTCCAGATGATTTCATTGAACTTAAGACAGACCTCTAATAGCGAGGGGGTTAAAGAAGGCTCTATCTAACCCCTCTAGTTTGACGACTCTCTCAAGCTGAATAAAATCATCTCAAGACAGCAATAATAAAATGAAAAATTCGGCCTCAGATTGAAAGACGATACCTTTTTCCACATAATATGCTTCTCATTCACTTATTCACCATCTTCAAAATGACACCAAGCTTCCTCCAAGAAACCACATTCTTACACATTCAAAACTTCAAACAGTAAAAATGAAGTATTTTAATATCATGAAAATCAGCAGAACTGATACAAAAGGCAGTACAAACACTACAATGATATTAATCCACAGAGCAACTATAATACTGCAGTAGTCAATCAGAACACTTTGTTTTTTTTTTCAAACTATTTAAAAATATACGTATATATCTATTGTAATTTGTCATACTTTTCAAAACTTATTATGACTTTAGATAGTATGGGAGTTAAATGTCAATAAAAGTACTGACCATACACAAATTCTACAAATTCCCCTTCAGCAGCTGATTTTTTATAGCTACATTTATCAAGTAATGTTCCAAAAATGTGATAGTTACTGTGCAGTATATACTGGTATCAGATGCTCCATTAGGGGAGAAAAAAAAAAAAATGACATCCACTTTCTTAATGCCTTCATTTTTTTTTTCCTTGCTAACTTCAGACAACTTTATTCAGTATGGCAGAGACTCTTCAGTTTGGAGGGGTTACATAGTTTTAAGCAACCACTCCGCTACTACAGATCCTTCCTAAGTTGAGTAAAAATGTATGGTAAGAGTAGGAATAAAGTACACAACTTATTCATCAACAAATTTAAAGAGTTCATGTGACTTATAACTTACCAAAATTCATCCCATAAATGGTCATCTTGTTACCTTTAACATTTTTGGAGATGCCATTAATGACCTTAGATGATGATGTGGCAGATAATTATTATTAGATAAAAATTCACAATTTTGAACTTTGCGTTGGTAAGTATAGTATGAGGAATGTTTGGCAGTACTACCAAAATTTTTCAAGTTACAAACAGATGATTCATCACTTCAAACTTCAGCACAAAAACAAAATTTATATTGCAATATCAAATTACTGTACTGCCCAGAATCTGAAGATTTCAACTGGCAGACTACTTCCATTTTATCACATTTCCACATGCAATAGGCTTACCAAACTGAGTCATCTCTAAATTCTTCATACACAGTAACATAAAATGGTATGTTTCACTACTGGACTTTTCTGTCTAATAGTCAAGAGTACTCCAAGTCAAGAGAAAAGCAACTGTACACAATTCTGCATGTTGCAATTAGTGTTGTAAGTTATATCTTAAAATTCCAAAAATATTTACTCTGAAGAGAGCCCCAGAAACTGTCCAAGTTTCAGCATTTCGCTCTTTGAACTTCACTGAGTCACAGAACTAACTGCAAAAAATATTATATTCTTAAGCTGTATAGTTCGTGATAATATTATGACACAGTGACAGAATTCTCATGCTGAACAACGTCTTGGTGCGTTTATATTCCTGTACGAATGCACCGTTAAACCACGAGCTGAAAAGGCACAAAAAACACGTCCATGTGACAATTTATGTTTGCGAAGGCTGTAATTAGAGAGTACCATATAGTACTGCCTTCATCTAAAACATATTCAGCAGTAAAAGGTTGCTCTCCCACATACTGGTGTATCTACAGTACATCAGAGAGGAAAACTGAAGATGTGCTACTTGAATTTGAAAGAATATAAATCAATAACAATAAAAATAATACTTTCTACATTAATTAACATTATTTCCAATTATTATGAAGATTAACTACCATACTTTCATTTATGTCTCATTCAAAGTTGGCACTATCATTTTTCAGTGAGTGGGACATTTTGTTATGCCAAACACTGCTTTCATCACAAGCAGGGTTTCTGACCATAGTGTAGTCCATTTTGCCTCATGTTTGCCATCTCCAATGTTGATAATCACACACTGTTGACCTCTTCACCGGACAACAGTAACACACTAACACACGACTCAAATTACAACCCCTAAAGCTGTGGACCCCGCCATTTCGCATTTCTGAAATTAATTGATGTATGAGTATGATTATTTAAAAGCATGAAATTATACAATTCCTTACTACAATGAGGGATACTGTATTAGATAACACATGTGATCAGGGGAAGTATGGCTGAAATGCTAGAATGTACAGATGAAAGCAATAATCAGCATCCCTTCCCCCAGGACAGCTGTGGACCATTTTTTGTTACCACCTTCCGCAGCCTTCCCCATCGCCTCACCGTGAACTTACTCCCACCCACTTTCGGCATTTGTTTTGCCTCAAAGTGAATAGGTGGTTCGCTGGTCCAGGCTGTATCTGATAAAAGGTGACTGATTATTGCTTTCAAGAGTACAATCTGCCTAAGTACTACAAGACTTCAGAGATGTGCTAAAGAATACTGTACTCTGAAAGTAACTTGGCTGGAAGAGGTAAGACTCGTGGCCACCAATAAAAAAAAAATAATAAAAAAAAAAAATAGAGTAATTAAAATAAAGGTTCTCCACATATACTACCTGTTTCACATTTGCTAAAACCATGATCAGCCTCGTAACATAATATCTCTACACGCCTGGATATAGATCTGTCAGTCAAACACTTGTCTGACTAAACAGCCCTGAAAATTTCTGCCTATTTACCATGACAGAAAATTCAACAAATACATTACAGAGGTTTTCCTAAATATTTCACACACACACACACAAAAAAAAAAAAAAAATACTTCACCTGACACACACAAGCTACCTTGTCACACAACACAATTTTAAAAAACCATAAACTACTTCCCTTTCTTCTTTGCCAGCTGTAACGCGGTAATACCTCCTTCCAGACTCAGGGAATGAAATCAAGTACAAAAATATCTAATAATCACCTGGAAATGTTCTATATATGTGCATGAAAGAAGTGTCTGATGATGTGCTAAGCTGTGAAGTATTCAATGAGCCTATAGCAAAGATGTGGTACAGTATAAACATAGCTGTGCAAAACTAGCACAAGGGTGGAGTGCAAAATGATGGCTCACCACTACAGAAAATGAGACTCCCAAGAGGAAGAATGGGCCAGGATCAGCTGACTATCATTATGCCAAATCTTTCAGTGGATTCTCACTTATCTTTTCGAACAAAAATCTATCAAAGTCTCCCCCCCCCAAAAAAAAAAAAATAAATAAATAAATAAGACACTACAATACAAACTTGTTGTTCTACGAGACAGCTTCAGTAATATCAAAAGCGTAGGATTCAGTTTTATGTTGTAACTATACGTCGGTATATTACTGGCTGTTTCATACATCAACTTCGTGATCAAGAAGTAAAAAACCTTCTCACAAAGCAAAACATACCTAATGCAATTACTAGGCAAAAAAATATAATCTTATAGCTAGAGGATCAGGCTGATGAGGAGGGTGGGTGCCCTAGAAGGATGCTGAGGTCATTATATGATGGCTGCCTGCACCTTAACTGTATCACTTGGACAAGTAAGAAACCATTATTGTATGTCTACCGTCACGGATTAGTATAAAACAGGAAAATATAAAAAGATGGAGGTATGGAATGGGCAGGAAGTGCTAAAAGTGTACAGTACTGGAAGAGAAAAAAATAAAAGTACTGAATGAAAAGGCATGATTTAGTTAATGAAGTAGCTATGTACTGGCATGGATGTAAGATAAGTTAAGAGTAGTGTTGAAAGAACTTGGAGGAAGAGGGTCATGATTATATGAGATATGCATTAGCATACACTCTTGAATTTCCCATCAATGTGATGGTAGTCAGACTGACTCTTACCTGGTAGGTGGTGTAGATGATGCACTCCCAAGCTCATCTGAACATGAACCTAGTGGACAATAGGCTGAAGTTACCCTCCTCTTGCAGTTCACCATACTCCTCTGAGAAACTGGGAAGCAGAGGAGGGGCACTTGTATACTGGGCAATGGAGCTGCCCAGTCATACTGGTGCCACCACAAGAAGGCAGCCCTATCCAGCACCATAGGTAATGTGAAACACTTAAATGTGGATGTTAATGTCTTTGAGGTGGAGTCAGGATTTCCAGGGCTACAGCATTAAGCGAATGATCGAATGATAGTCTGGACCATTTAATTAGGATGATTTTTGTTAGGTCTCCCATCATCAATTTTTTTTTTCCCCCTTGTTCTCTGGACCCTGCCCTCACCCAATTCTTGTATGGGAAAAGAGGCTGGAATAATGATGATGATGATGATGATGATGAAACTTTAGAATTGTGATGCTTTATTGCATCTCCATCACATGTTTAGTCCCACTGTTTTTGTATCGTTAAAAACTCAAATACACATTAATCCCTTCGTCTCAAGGATTTTATTTCTGCTAATGCAAGATGATTTGACTCAGACTGAGCAAAGTCCTTGGATGAAAAAAAGACAATGCAGCAGGTACAAAATGTCTGGAGAACTGAAGTTAGTGGTAATGAATGAGAGAATGCAGCGGGGAAAAAAAAAAAAAAAAAAAGAGGGGGGGGGGCTCTCACCTTAAACTGGTATAGATTACTGAACTTTTGTAGACTATTTCACATGGATCAATGGTAGAATAAAACAATACTATGACAGTATCCTATAAACAGCACCACTTTGTTACTAGCACTGTTCTACTACTAATCTCAAATTGCAGCTCAGCATTGAAGATGGAGAGATGGCAATTTTAGACCAAGTTAAAATAATGTAGTTTAACATACAACAGAAAAGAATGACGAACACTAAGGGGCACATTACAGTGCAGCCTCGTTAAACGACGAGGTGTTATGTGATAAGTCGGTACAACAATACAGTAAAACCTCGATATAACGGACTTCAGTAGACCGGAATTCGCTTTTATCAGACTCGAGGAGCTACCGGACTAAACTCCTATATATCAGAAAAAGTCCGACATAGCCAGAAAGCAGTCCGGACTGAATGACAACTTCAGCTATGTTCACCACAATAAGACAAGTAAAAGACATGTTTTTCAGTGCACAGTACAGTATTATTATACCATCTGATTAATGTAGTGAAGGTATAACACAGTACAATACTGCAATGGTGGTGTAAACTACCGATGAAATCCGGACTAATGTCTGATACAGTATATCGGAAAAAGTCCGGATTAGCAGGGGTAAGTCCGGATGTCGCTTTTATCAGAAAATCGCATATTTCGGACTGGCCTGAGCCCCAATTAGTCCATTATAGTGAGGTCTTACTGTAATTAGAAAGTTATACCCTGTCTCGGTACATTAAAAAATTAACTGCAATTTTACTACAATGATATTTTCAACAGCCGCCTCCAAGAATCTTGTGTGGATGCAGTGATGCACACAAGCCAAAATGGTTGCCCAGTGAAGTGACAATTTTTTGTGTGTGAAAAACTGAAATTTGTGACTTGGAAATCATGTCAACCTTACATAAACATCATCCCCTTTTTAGGCCTCTACGCGGTTGACTGAGCGAAGATACCTGTCCAGTGTTTATACTGGCTGTGATCGTTGCCTTTCATTCTATTTTCTGCATGAAAGGCCACTGAAACATCACTGTTATTGCAAATCTCAGTGTGATGCTTAAAAAACAGTGCAGTGTGCAATATTAAGTGAAGTGATAATTTTTTGTGTGTGAAAAACTGAAACTTGTGACCTGGAAAATGTGTCAACCTTAAATAAGAATTGTTCCCTTTCTAAGCCTCTCCTCAGCTGACTGAATGAAGATGCCTGCCCTATGTATACACTGGCTGTGATCATTGCCTTTAATTCTATTTTGTTCATGAAAGGCCACTGAAACACCACTGTTAATGACAGAACAGTGCAAATGCTTAAACCCAAGAGTTCACAAATATCCAGGTCTGACTGTCACCCCAGCTGATTTTTCAATTTTCACCAAGGCAAAATTTTCCCTAATTTGAAGAGCTTGAGCTTTCACACCTGAAAATACCAATCTCAATCCCACCTAATGGTTACAGCACAACTGACTGTCAAGTATTACAACAGTTACCCATCGCATCTGAATGGAAAGAGGAAAATTATGGCATATACCTGTATGTATTTTTCCCCATAAAACATTACAAAAATCACCCAAATCAATATGAAACATGTGCCCAGGCATGAAACGAGCAGTACGAGTGTGTATGAAGGGGGGGGGGGGTACCTTTGAATGCGCGATAAAACAATTTACCGCATAAGTAAAACATTTAGTAAGACACACATTTATACATACAGTAATCTTCCCACTATCCGACGTAATAGAGCCAAAGGCATGACCGGAAAGTGATCTTGTCCGGATAGTGGCCCTGAAGCTCCAGCACTGGTAATTCATGACCCTAACCTAACCTGACCTAAATCAGAAAACCACATACCTACCTCCCTACCGGACATGCATAGCACTTATTTAAGTCCCCTTTCACATAAATAATGCACATCAAGCATGAATTAACCGAATTTTAACGAAAAAATGATGATTTAGAGGTGAGTAAGGCATAGGTGCTCACAACTTGCCAGCAAGTGTAAGTAAGAATCAGATATGGAAATCACTATGAAAATCACCCTTTCTCACACCGTATGCATTAAATAATAGACACAAAGCATGAATTCATTAAATTTTAACCCAAAAATGATGACTCTGAGTTAAGTAAGGCATAGATGTTGGCAGCTTAGTGTAAATAAGTATCGGACGTGGCAGTCACTATGAAAATGATCATTTCTCACATCTTATGCACTAAAATATGGGATACAAAGCATCAAATAAATAAATTGTTACCAGAAAAAGAGTTAGGTATGGCAAAGGTGTTCACTGTTCACCAACAGCACCGGTTATTCCTGACCCTAACCTAAATCAGAAAACCACTTACCTACCTCCCTACCGGACATGCATAGCACTTATTTAAGACCTCATTCACATAAATAATTGGCACAAAGCATGAATTAATCGAATTTCAACCCAAAAATGATGATTTTGAGGTAAGTAAGGAAGGGGTGTTCACGAGTTGGCAGGTTAGTGTAAGTAAGTATCGGATAGGGCAATCACTATGAAAATGATCATTTCTCACATCTTATGCACTAAAATATGGGATACAAAGCATCAAATAAATAAACTGTTACCAGAAAAAGAGTTAGGTATGGCAAAGGTGTTCACTGTTCACCAACAGCACCAATTATTCTTCACCCTAACCTAACCTAAATCAGAAAACCACCTACCTACCTCCCTACTGG
>JAGKTI010039601.1:0-10539 GCA_018397915.1 Birgus latro | reverse complement strand
TTTTCTCGATCACTTTCTGTAGATAACTAACCATGTCTGACAACATCCTCTGGTATTCATCGTCATTCCATGCTCTCGTCTTAGGGGGAACATATACCACTGCCATATCTCTCTTACCATTCTCCCCAGTTTCTAATTTCAAATTTATGGCTTCGGCCCTGCCCTCTGCCATTCCCACAGTATCTACGTTTATATTGTCCTTCACTGCTATCATCACTCCTCCTCCCATTTTTTCTTTTCTGTCTCTTCTCCATAATTTGTATTTCCCACCTCCCATATGAATATCAATATCTTCTTTCAATTTAGTTTCTACAAAGCACATAACATCAGGTTCGTGTGCCCTCAAAAAATCATTGATTTCTAACCTTGCCGATATTAGTCCATCAATGTTTGTGTACGCCACTTTCAAACTTTTTTCATCGTTTTTTATACTCTCGTCTCCCCTTCCTTCCGTCGGTACCACTTTCTCAATTTCTGGTCCATAACTCTCCAATAGAACTCTGTCTTCTCTTTCTCCGTTCGTTGTTCATTTTTTATCTTTGCTTCCTTTACTAACTCCTTTAATTTAGCTCTTTCCTCTTCATTGCATCTCTCCTAATCCAAACATTTTTAAACCCCTCTTTCTCTGACAATTTCCACGTTCTACTTATGATTTCATTCACTATTACTTGGGACTTAAACTTTACTTTCATGGGCCTTGCCCCACCATCCTCGTACTTTCCTAACCTAAACACTTCTTCAATCTCTTCTTGGGCTTCATTGTTTCCTTCCATAACCAGTGATATTATTTCTTTAGCCTTGCTCAGTTCCTCTCTTTCTCTTTCAGATCTCACTGTCATTCGTTTTTCTTTTATTCCTGAAATTATCACACATTTTTTCTTGTCTGCTACATCCCTAACCAAAGATTCTCTACTTCTTAGTACTCTAACCACTTCCTTTTCCACTTTTTCCTTACTTTGTTGCTCTATGATTTCCTTCAAATTTACATTTCCTTCCTCCTGTATTTTCTTCCACCCATTATGTTGCTCCTTGATTTCCTGAATATGCTCATCTTGCCTCCTCGATTTTGATTCGTATTCATCTAGTTTACTTTTTATTGTCCCTTTCTTCTTCCAAACTCTTATTCTCCCTCTTCAGCTGTTTTATTTCATTTGATGCGGATACATTATTCGCCTTTAATTCTGTAACTTCTTTTTCTTGTTCCTCACTATGTGTGCTAACCTTTTCCAGTCTATTCTGTAGGACTTTGATCTCTCTCTCTTGCTCTATGGTCCGTTCCTGCAGCTGCTTAATTACTTCCCATACCTTTTTTAACTCCTGGACATTCCTCTCCGCCGTTTTCTCTACTCCTGCTACTCTTGTTTCTTGCAGCTTATCACTTCCTTTGCCTACATTTAGCTCGGAGAAGCCCGCAAATTCCCCCTCGCCAGTTGTAAACAATCCTCCCTCTCTCTCCGCCATGATACAACCATACGGAGACTTTCTTTTTCACTTTGTCTCGTATTTTTCGGGCCGAAACTTGTTTTTTTAAACTAATATCCGACGGGACCACCACTCACGCATTCAGCCACATAATCACAATAGGCTATCTCCTTTTCGCTGCTAGTTCTGCGATTTTTTCCCCTCGATCCAGGAGCAGCTCCGTCTCTCTCCCTTTGCGACCCGTGTGTGTGTGGTAACTCATGACTGAGACCCAACACTCAAAGAAAAGACACCCGCTATGAGTGCATAGAGTGTGACGTGGGTCTATGCATTCACCTATGTTTCAAGGAATGCCACACAATGATGCAGTTCTGAGATGGTGTGATAGCGATTAGACGCTTATTCTCAGGAAAGTATGTGACATACAGATGCTCAGTATAATTATAAGGCCAGTGAATATGTAAATATTAGTTTAAAGTAGAAACTGGTATAAGATAAGTTGAACATTATTATTTTAGTGCATAAATTTATTCTAAGTCGAAACATTCCTAGCGAGTGTGTGCGATATTCTGACACTCTGTTTAATTATAAGGCCAGTGAAAATGTAAATATTAGTACAAAGTGGAAATGGGTATAATATTAGTTGATAAATATTATTTTAGTGCATAAGTATATTGTAAGTCGAAACATTCCTAGCAAGTGTAAAAAGGTGCGATATTTTGTCACTCAGTGTAGTTATAAGGCATATATATATATATATATATATATATGTAAATATCAGTATAAAGTGTAAATGGGTATTCTGTTACTTGAAATGTATGATGTAAGTGCAAAATTATATTTTATTAGAGTCGCAACACGAGTGGTAGCGAGTGTGCTTGCTGTGTGATTATGTGATAGTAGTGCGCTAAATATCGTCGTAAGGATTGTGAATAGGTAAAAGCATTTACATTGGGTGTACAATGTTATAATGGCATTGAAAGAATAATATGAAACTTGAAAAAATGTTATGTATGTTGAAAGATGAGTCATAGCGAGTGCACTGAGTATGCCAACATTCGCTAGTATTATGCTAAATATCATCGTAATGAATGTAAACAGCTGAAACCATTTACATAAAGTCAAAAATGCTAAAATGTCATTGAAACAGTAATATGCAAGTAAATAAAATGATATGTTTCCTGAAACAAGAAACTTAGCGACTCAGTGTTACGAAAGTGACCTAACTTGCTACTCACGCAATGAAACAATGCATATTTTTCCTATATATCTTACTGAAAACCTTTATATTGTTGTTCTTATTGTTTATTAGATCAAAATGAATAAATGTAGATGTGTTAGTGTTTGTTTCTCCCAAAATTACCTACCATAGAAAATGTGCTAGCCAGACTCGTCATTGTCAGAGTACAATACCTGCACGGGGGGCTCACCTGTTCTGACCACTTGGGGATCCAGGTAACCACTTTCTTGTTCATAATCCTTTGTTTCTCACCAAAAGCAGATGTTTTAGCCAAAAAAAAAAAAATCCAAAAATGCTCGGGATGGGGGGGGTATCGGAGGTGGGAAATTAGTCGGGATGTGATGGGTTAATATTCGATGAATCCTTAGGCCAAGGTAAACTACATGATATTTGGAAGAAAGCAAACATTGTTCCCCAATTCAAGAAAGGGAATAAACGAAATCCACTCAATTACCGATCAGTATCACTGACCATATGATATGGAACATGCATGCCCATACGTGTTACCAGATGTTCAGATATCATAAAAAGAAGAACAGGAAGAGTTATGTAAATTAGACAAAGGAGAAGCAAATGGCTCTGACAAAATTTCAGGTTGCATGCTACATGAGTGTGCAGAAGAGTTAAGCGGACCATTGTATTTAATATTCAATGAGTCCTTAGGCCAAGGTAAACTACCTGATATTTGGAAGAAAGCAAACATTGTTCCCCTATTCAAGAAAGGGAATAGACAGAATCCACTCATCTACCGATCAGTGTCACTGACCAGTGTTGTAAGATACTAGAAAAGCTGATAAGAAAAGTTTGGGTAAACCATGTAGAACACAGTATGATAACAGAAAGGCAGTTCGGTTTTAGAAAGGGAAAATCATGTGTTACTAATGTAATAACTAAATAAATTAATCACTGTTCTGGCTGAGATTCGAACTCGGGCTCCCGCGCTTGAATCGCGCGCACGTTAACCACTGATCCAAAGAGAGGATCCCCCACTTTGCCTTTGGGCAACACGGGCTTTTATACACCCCATTACATCACTCTTTTCTCCCCCTAGTGATTAATTTGGTCAGTTTCGCTCTCCCACATGGTAGCGTAGCATTGGAGGCCACCACCAGGATGTAAGGCTGTCAACACGACATATGGCCCTCATGGCCTTTCCCTCACATCCCACACCACTGCCGACCAATGTAATAACTGAAATGAAACTGAATAAATTAATCACTGTTCTGGCCGAGATTCGAACTCAGGCCCTCGCGCTTGAATTGCGCGCACGTTATCCACTGAGCCAAAGAGAAGATCCCCCACTTTGCCTTTGGGCAACGCGGGCTTTTATACACCCCATTACACTAATATGTTATGAATGTTATGAGAGTAAGTGATAGGATATTAGTAGTGAAAATTTTCATCGGTAGGAAAATGATTGCAGTTATATCGGCATATGCTCCACAGGCGGGATTGGATGACGCAGAGAAGGATAGATTTTGGGATGATTTAATACATGTAGTAGGTGGTATGGGCGATGATGAGGTAGTGGTTCTGGGAGGGGATTTAAATGGTCATGTGGGTGAAGCAGCTCAAGGTTATGAAGGAGTCCATGGGGGATGTGCATATGGTGTGAGGAATGCGGAAGGGGAAAGAATACTCGAGTTTGGGGAGGCTATGGACATGATTGTGTGCAACACACATTTTAGAAAGAGAATGAGTCGTTTGATTACATACGAGTCTGGGGAAAATAGCAGCCAGATAGATTATTTTCTGGTCAGGAAGGTCGATAGGAGGTTAGTGAGAGATGTTAAAGTTATAGGAAGCAAGGAGTGTGTGCAGCAGCATAAATTATTGATTTGTGACATGATGCTTAAAGAACAGGTGATGAGAAGGAGGACATATGTACCTAGGAGGAAAATTTGGAAGCTGGGAAACCAATCAGTTAGGGATGCCTTTTATAGTGAGATGAGGAGAGTGGTGGCTGAGCAGGAAGCCGTAAATAGAGGCGTTAATGAACAGTATAGAGCTCTTAAGAATAACCTCTTGAGAGTTACCAATGCAATATGCAGTTGGACAAGAGGCCCACCAAGACATAAAGTAACTTGGCGGTGGGATGAGGGTGTAGAAGCTGCAGTTAAGGAGAAAAGAAGGCTTTTCCGGGAATGGAAGAAAGGTGGTAACAGGGAGGAGTTCTTGGCTGCAAAGCGTAGGGCTAGAAGAGAGGTATACAGGGCGAAGTCTGAGTCACAGAGACTTTTATTTGATAATCTAAATCATGGAGAAAGGAAAAATATGATTTTTAGGGTGGCAATTCAGGTGAAGAGAGATAATCGGGACATTGTAGGTGAGCAGTGTGTGAAGAATGATGAAGGAAGGGTAGTGGTGAACAGTGAGGATATTAAAGATGCATGGAGAGAGCATTATAGCCAGTTGTTGAATGAGGAGTTTGACTGGGATAGGGAAGGTTTGGAGCCAGCAGATCCAGTGTTTGGCCCTTGGCCTTTGATTGGCGCTGCTACTATGAGTGAGGCAATAGGCAGAAAGCAAGTGGGGAAGGTGGCAGGTGTGTCTGGGTTGACTACTGAAATGTTGAAGGCCTCAGGAGATACTGGGGTGAGGTTAGTCACTAACATGATAAATATGATTAAATATGAGTGTGTTGTCCCAGATGATTGACTGGAGAGTGTAATTGTAAATGTGTACAAAGGGAAGAGTGATGCCCTGGAAAGGGGAAATTACAGAGGTATAAAGCTCTTAGATCAGATAATGAAAGTAATGGAGAGAGTTCTAGAAGGTATGATTAGAGAAAAAGAGTGAATATTGATGAGATGCAGTTTGGGTATGCCAGGCTGGGGGACCACTGATGCCATATTCATTGTTTGACAGCTTCAGGAAAAATATGTTGGAAAGAAAAGGGAAATGTATTTTGTTTCTGTTGATTTGGAAAAGGCTTTTGACAGAGTCCCTAGAGAGGTGGTGAAGTGGGCAATAAGAAAACTAGGGTTGGTAGAGTGGCTGGTTAGGGTGGTTATGGCCATGTGTGTGGGTGCTCACACCCAGGTAAGAGTGTATAGAGTTTTGAGTGATGAGTTTTCTGTGAATGTTGGTGTGCATCAGGGGTCAGTTTTGAGTCCCTTGTTGTTTATCATGGTACTTGAAGCCTTTTCACGTGACTACAGAGATGGACTCCCATGGGAGATGTTGTATGCGTATGATTTGGTGTTGACTGCAGAGAATGAAAAGGAGGCAGAGGAAAGATTTCAGAAATTGAGAGATAGTATGGGGCACAAGGGCTTAAGGGTAAATGCAGAAAAAACAAAAGTGATGATATCTAGGGTTGGTGGTGGTACAATCAGAGGAGAGGGAGAGTGGCCATGTGCAGTTTGCCACAAAGGTGTGGGAAGTAATTCCATCTTGTGCAGTGTTTGTGATAAATGGGTGCACGAGAGATGTAGTGGTATTAGAGGTAGACTGCGAGATAATGCTGATTTTATGTGTGCGGTGTGTTGGGGAGAGCAGGTGGAGATTGTTAGGCGTGAAAGGATTGAACTTGCTGGTGAGTCTCTTGAGTGTGTGGAGGAGTTTTGTTATTTGGGAGACATGTTATGTGCTGGAGGTGGGGCTGGAGTTAGCTTGGTTGCTAGGGTGAGAAGTGGTTGGAAGAAGTTCAGGGAGCTGTTGCCTCTCCTGACACTGAGAGGACTCTCCTTAAGTGCTAAAGGGTCTTTGTATGCAGCATGTGTTAGGAGTGTGATGCTGTATGGTAGTGAGACCTGGACAGTAAAGGAAGAGGATATTCACAGGCTTAAACGTACAGGCTGGGTTTACAATGGAAGAGTTGAGAGGTAGGATGGGACTTGAGTGTATTGGTGTTGTGATGAGGAGAGGTAGGCTGAGGTGGTTTGGACATGTGGAGAGGATGGGAGATGATAATTGGGTGCAGAGGGTGAGAAGTGTTAATATTGGGGGAGGGGTTGGGAGAGGTAGACAGAGAAAGACATGGGACTAGGTCATTAAGGGTGACCTCAGGGTTAAGGGATTGAACAGGGAGGCTGCCAAAGATCGAGCAGCATGGGGAGCCGCTATTAGGTGACAAAGGCCAACGCATGCAAACATGTTGGAGCCTTCAAAAAACAATAATGATAACGAATTTATTAAGCTACTATGTTAGAGTTACAGAAACATTACAGAAAAGAGAAGGATGGGTGGACAGTATCTATTTAGATTTCAAGAAAGCATATGACAGAGTACTGCACCAAAGACTTTTATGGAAATTGTACCATCACGGAGGAGCCCAAGGCAATCTCTACTGTTGGATGCAGGATTTTCTCAGAAAATGGGAAATGAGAACAGTATTAAGGGGAAATCACTCATCATGGAAGGAAGTGACTAATGGAGTTCCACAGGGCTCAGTGCTGGCACCAATTATGTTTTTACTATATATAAATGACATAGACAGTAACATTGGAAATGGAAGGTATCTAAATTTGTGTGCTGATGATGTAAAAATACAAAGGAAAACTACTAACACATATTCTTGGAAAGAGCTGCAAGAGGAATTAAATAAGCTCCTTGAATGGAGCAATAAATGGCAAATGGAATGTAATGTCGACAAGTGTCATGTAATTAAGTTTGGTAAAAGTGAGAAAAGACCAGACTGGAATTATAAGTTAGGAAGATCAACCCTACACATATCAGAAAGGGAGAAGGACCTAGGAGTGATTATCAAAAACTGACTATCTCCAGCTGACCACATCAGTGAGAAGGTACGTAACATATATACAGTGCATGGTAATAAAGGAATAGCATTCACATATATAAGTGAAGGCATTCTGAGAAAGATAATAACATCATTCATCAGACCAAGATAGGAGTATGCATCAGTGGTCTGGAATCCTCATCTCAAAAAACACATATATAAGATTGATAAAGTACCAAATGCAGCTACAAGATGGGTACCAAGCTTAAGGGATCTAAGCTACGAAGAAAGACTAGAAAAACTGAATCTACCAACGCTATAGGAGAGAAGGAAAAGAGGAGACATGATTATGCTCTATAAATGCATCTCAGGGAAAGAGAAAATAGACATAAATGAATATATAATGTATGGGGAAGCATCAGCAAGAGGACACTGCAAAAAAATACATAAAAAGAGTGGAGATAAAGATGTAAGGAAATTCAGTTTCCCAAATAGGGCAATTGATCAGTGGAATGCACTGCCGAGTGAAATAGTGTGTGCCAAAATTATTCATAGATTTAAGGATGTGTATGATAAAAATGGTTTAATACACGGGATAGTACAAGCTTGACTCATTCCTGTAAAGATATAGTTAGGTAAGAACAATTAGGTAAGAACACACACACACTACACCGCTCGCTGGCGCAGTGGTAGCGTTCTCACTTGCCATCTGGTAGACGGGAGTTCACGCCTCGCTCAAGTTGCGAAAAGTTTCACTGACAAAGTGGGTGGTTACTGTCCCCCTTGAGCAAGGAGATGGGTGTGTGCGTATGTGAAGGTCACAGCCTTGCCCATAGATCGGACTATATGAGCTCTCAGCTCCCTTCCAGGAGGGTAAAAGCCGACGATCACTACCATCAAGTGATCCTGACCGACCCGGTGAGTTACACACACACACACACACACATACACACATACTCTATAACTGTGCAGTGGAAAAGTTTGTTCTAAGAGTAAGTGGGAAAGAAAACAGGAAGGAGTGGTTTAAACAAAAGGTGTATGATAGCAAAAAAAGAGAGGGACATGGCATGGATCAACTGGAGAAAAAGAGGTACTAATAGAACAAAGGAAGAATATAGAAGAACTAGACATGAATATACAGGAATATGAAGAGAGGAAGAAAGGAACTAACTCAGAAAAAGGTATAATTAACAAATGGAAGGAAGAACCCAAATTGTTTTATAGATTTGTCAGTGGCAAATTGAAGCAAAAGGAAGGAATCGCCAAACTGAAATTAGAAGGAAAGGTTTATAAAGATGTGGCAATGCAAGCTGAAATAATGAACAAATGTTTCCAATCAGTGTTCACTAAAGAAAGGGATTTTTTGAAGGGGGAGGGGGTGACTAGAAATGTAGTGATAAAAGATATAAAAGTGGAAGTGCAGGAAGTGTATAAATTACTGGAAACTCAGGATGTAAGGAAAGCTCCAGGACTGGATGGAATCTCTACTTGGGTACTGAATGAATCCAGAGAACAACTGGCTGATAAAATTCATGGTTTAGTTCTGTTCTCTGGAAGAAGGGAAAGTTCCTCGGGAATGGAAGAGAGCAAATGTGGTATCAATTTATAAAGGAGGAAACAAGGAAGAACCCCTGAATTATAGACCAGTGCCCTTGACCAGCATAGTTGCAAAATTGTGTAAGAGAATCCTGAAAGACAGATGGAGAAAATGTCTGGAAGAGATGAACATTTTGGCTGAAAGTCAGTTTGGATCCAGACGTGGAAGGTCGTGTGTTTCCAGCTTGAGCATTTACTCAAGAGCGATTGATGTGCTACTGGAGAGAGACAGTTTGATAACCTGTGTGTCTTTACATTTGGAGAAAGCCTCTGACAAGGTATCCCACAAGCGACTAAAGTGGAAATTGGAGCACATAGGAGGACTGAAGGGAAACCTCCTGGAATGGATGAGAGACTTATTGAGACACAGACAGATGAGGACAGTAATAAAGGACAAGATGTCTGGATGGAGGGAAGTAACAAGTGGAGTCCCACAGGGCTCGGTGTTAGTGCCAGTAATGTTCCTGATTTACGTAAATGATATGGTAGATGGAATGAATAGTTATGCAAGTTTGTTTGCTGATGATGCAAAGATCTTGAGGACAGTAGAAGTTGAAAGAGACTGTACAATGCTGCAGGAGGACCTCGATAGGATTCATGATTGGAGCCCGATGTGGGAAATGAAATCGAACACAAAAAAATGTAAAATATTGGAAATGAGTAAAAGTACCAAGAGACCATCACTGAAGTATTTGATGGGTAATGAACTAATCACAAAAGCGAGAGAAGAGAAAGATTTGGGAGTGCTGGTCCAGGATAGTTTGTCACCTGAAAAACACATTAACAAGATAGTTAGAGAGACATACAATCTCTTGATTAACATATGAGTGGAATTTCATTACATGGATTAGGAGATGATGAAAAACTTGATAATGGCTATGATCCACCTTAGGTTGGAATATGCAGCAGTATTGTAGTGTGGTCCCCACACGAAAAGAAAGACATAATCAAGATTGGGAGAATACAAAGAACAGCAACCAAAATGGTCCCTAGCCTGGCAGATCTGTCATACAGAGAGAGGCTGGAAAAGCTGAATCTGCCTTCCTTAGAAGAGAAGAGAGAGAGGGGTGACATGATTGCAGTTTTCAAGGTCATGGTGGGAGTAGATAAAACTGACAGAAAAGCTGTTTGTTCGTGATGAGAGAGTAACAAGTGGACAGAATGAAACTAAAAAAGCCAAGTTGCTTGAAGGATATCAAGAAATATGGTTTTCCATATAGATGCATAGACCTGTGGAATAGCCTGGACAAAGAGATCATCCAGTCTGAAAACTTAAATGAGTTCCAAGCTAAATTTGACTTATTGAGAGACAGAGACAGGACCCCATGAGCGTAGCTCATTTCCTGTATATCACAACCAGGTAAATATACACACACACACACACACACACATGATAGCAGTGAAGGACAGTATAAACGTACTGTGGAAATGGCAGAGGGCAGGGCCGAAGCCATAAACTTGAAATTAGAAACTGGGGAGAATGGTAAGAGAGATATGGCAGTGGTATATGTTCCCCCTAAGACAAGAGCATGGAATGACGATGAATACCAGGAGATGTTGTCAGACATGGTTAGTTATCTACAGAAAGTGATCGAGAAAA
>JAGKTI010039600.1:0-10539 GCA_018397915.1 Birgus latro | reverse complement strand
TGTCACTGGTGATGGTACTCCTTCATGCAGTGCTGGTGCTGGTGGTAGCAGGACCAATCCTGGTGCTGGTGCATGTTCCTGCTGCGTGCCAGCTCCTGGTAATGCTGGCTGTTGGGTAGGTAGGTCTGGGGCATGGTGCATTACGTGTCCAGACACGGGCCAGTCCTCTTCATGGAAATGCAGAAGATCGTAGATGATCTGCTCCTCAAATTCAAGGAGAGTTACTGTCGCACGTCTGTACCTTTTGTACAAGGCGAATGCGTTGAAGAGTGCTACGTAGACAAAGTAGAAGGTGATCTTCTTCGTCCACTTGATGGCTCACCATTGGATGGGGTAGTACTGGACCATCTGATCAAAATGATCCACCCCACCCATGAACCTGTTGTAGTCCTCCACAACGACAGGCTTCTGGACTACCTTCTCCACATAGGTTGTCCGGCCGTCATGACCCCTCACCTTCCCTCGAACCCTCTTTGGAATGGTGTTGGGGCTGTGGAAGGTGGACACCATGCTCACAATCTGCTTGTCCCTCCACAGCAGGACGAGCACGTTGTCCTTGTGCCTGTACGCCATGCCCCCACAGGCAGGCTCTTAGCCCTGGCGATGGCCTACAGCTGGCATGGTGCTCCTCTAGGCAGCCGTACGGTCCCACACACATAACAGCCTGCTGTGAAGAGGCATTCGCACAGGGCTACAGAATGAAGTTGTCCATGAACAATTTGTAGCCCTGGTCCTTTAGTGGTTCCACGAGGCCTAACACGGTGTTGTCAAGGGTCCGCTGCACCCCCATGTAGACCTCGAAGTTCCAGAAGTAGCCCGAAGTCGCCTCAGCCAACATGTACAGTTTGATGGCGTACTTGGTGGGCTTCTGGGGGTTGTAGACGCGGAAGGACAGTCTGCCCTTCTACCCCAAAGAGCTCTCGTCAAGGCTGAGACGCTCCTCAGGTTGGTACATAGACTGGAACCGTTGAAGGAGGTACTCAAAGACTGCGAATGCAGATGAGCCGATCTTGGTTGTCCTGGGGTATGGCGAGGAAGTTGAAGCAGTGGAAGTGCCGGAGCTGAAGCGTCTTCCACTCATCGCTCGTCTGAACCTTGGGTAGTTGTGCAGCTCGTTGCTCCTCCAGTAGTGCCTGATGGTCGGCATGTGCACGACTCTCATGAAGAGGTATAACCCCAGGAACTAGGCCATCTCCTCTTCATTACGGGTGAACCAGGCATCCAGCTGAGTCCCCAGGAATGTAGCATACCGGTTGGTTTCCACTGTGAGATATAACAACAACTCACGCATGAAGAAGAGCTGGAAAATCTGTAGCGGAGTTGTTGGGATAATCACCTTGATCTCTGGGGAGCCAGTGAATGGCCTGTAGTTTGGTGTGACTGGGCCACTGTTCCATCCGATATCCTCTTCAATGGCGGTGGCGGCGCAGGCAGCGGGTCAGCGTGCCAACACAATTCGGCCTACCCTCCAACCCCTAGGATGTCTCAAGTGTCCAGGCCCTCACGACGCCCTCATCTTGGAGGGGACAGCTCGGACGAGGAAGAGACAGAGGACTCTGGGGACACCATTCTCCTTCGCCAGGCTGGCGAGGATGTCACAGTAGCATCCTGCACGGCAGATGCAGGTGGAGGGGCCATGCTCACATACGATGTCCCAGCTTTCAGTGACACTGGCTCGGCCAAGGGGGCAGAGGTGCCTGGAGATGGAGAGGCAACGAAGACAGTGGTGGGACCTGGAAGTCCTAGGGCTGCAGTGGTGCCAGCCGCTGGTGGTGGTGATACCTCCTGTTGTGGAAGGTAGTGGGGCAGCTCCACTTCCAGGCGGGACGGTGTCAAGTTCTCCTCCTCCATCCCAGAGCGGTCGCTCTCACTGTTGCTCTCCGACTGGATCTCCTCAAGGAGTCTTGTCCACTCTTCTGGTGCCATCCCCCGTTTCATCTTTGCTTGGAAAAAGATTTTCTTCGTGGCAAGCCTACTGGAGAAAGATATGCTGTGCCTAGGATTGAGAGCTGAAAGAAAGCAATCAAGATATTGTATTCACAGCCAGTCAGTAACTTTCCTCAGTACGTATTTCTATTTGTATTTTTCCCTCATGAGACACAACCAAATCTATCAGTGTATGAGAAACACTTCACCACAAAAGTACATGCACGTCGTCCGTAAGTCTGGCGGCATTTCCAGCTTATTCAGATGTACGACACGTGACTTCCCTTACGTGAGCATGCAGCACTGTTTACATATTTCTATTTGTATTTTTCCCTCATGAGACGTAACCAAATCTATCAGTGTATGAAAAACACTTCACCACAAAAGAACATGCACGTGGTCCGTATGTCACGTGGCATTTCGCTACCTTCGCGCTTACTCAGGTGTACGAGGCGACCTCTGCCCTAGGAGCACGTGGGTCACTTTCATTTTTTTTCACAGGACACGTAACAAAACATTTAAATTTATGAGAAACACAGTATATTTCACCACTATAAGTACATGCTGGTGTTATATAGTTCACGTTTTATTTCACTACCTTTGCGCCACACTCAGGTGTTTAGGTGACAATGTTTTCCTTACGAGCTTGTGGTTCACTCTTTCTCTTCCCACACAACAAAATCTTTCATTTTTTGAGAAATTCAGTATATTTCACCACTAAAAGTACATGAAGGTGTTACGTAGTTCACGTGCTATTTCGCTACCTTTCCGCTACAATCAGGTGTTTAGGTGACGATGTTTTTCTTACGAGCACGTGCTTCACTCTTTCTCATTCCAAATTACACTTTACAAAATCTATCGTTTTTTGAGAAATTCAGAATATTTCACCACTAAAAGTACATGCAGGTATTCCATTTTTCACATTGGATTTGACAACCTTTGTGGTAGGTCAGATGTAAGCAGATGACATCTTACTTACGAGCACGTGGTTCACTCTTTATCTTTCCACATTACAAAATCTATCATTTTTTGAGGAATTCATTATATTTCACCACTAAAAGTACATGCAGGTATTACGTAGTTCACCTTTTATTTCGCTACCTTTGCACTACACTCTGGTGTTTAGGTGACGATGATTTTCTTACGACCACGTGATGCACTCTTTCTCTTTCCACATTTCACATTACAAAATCTATTATTTTTTCAGAAATGCAGTCTATTTCACCACTAAAAGTACATGCAGGTGTTACGTAGTTCACATTTGCTTTTGCTACCTTTGAGCTACACTCAGGTGTTTAGGTGACGATGCTTACGAGCACGTGCTTCACTCTTTCTTTTTCCACATAACACATTAGGAAATCTATCGCACACTCTAGTACGCCACAACACTACGTGAATATGCTCTGTAGATAACCCGTACAATAACTCAGGTATCGCACACGATATTTTCTGACGGGCACGTGGTGCAGTGTTTACGTTGTTCCACACAAGCATACGCTGAACATATCACTATAACACTGATACTTTGTACCACACAAGAAACATAAGGAATAAATTTATAACAATAAAATAAAATATTCCTAAACCTCCTCTATTTTCACCCCGTCATAGCAACAGCGTGCCGTGACTGTATGGCGTACGTGACTCATGCCCTGGCCAATGTTTTATCACTTACAGTCGTTGCACTGTACTTCTTTTTATTGCACAATAACACTATCAAACATATAGCAGCATAAAACAATGATTTCATACACATCTTGGCAATTATTCTGTTCATGACTACGGCGTGTCATAAGGCGGTTTCCCGCCTCCCCCAATATAAAGATGCTGCACATTTCACCATATCCTTGCTCACTAACTATTGTACACTATATTCACCTGAATCACTGTATTTCAATGGCTGAATACTCACATTTGGTGCAGGGCTGAGGAAGGGTTGTTGTATGGACACGGCGAAAATCTTTGTTGGGCCAAATGCTGATAACCACCAGGAATGAATCACAAACACCTATTTTCCTAATGCAAATACCAAATCTAATCACAACAGTGCCCAAAAAGTCGAAACAGGCACTACTGGTATGGTGGACGATGGTGCACGCCCGGGACGGGGGAAATAGAGGAGGATTTACCCGAGGAGTCCCGTCGACTTATGGGTACGTCGCAACGTTTTGTTACAGCTACACCCATCGACGTACCGGTATGTCGTGCAATTGCAAGGATCATAATTTGTACAAAATTCAAATTTCGCGCTTGATTTTGGGTACGTAGGCACGGACAACCTTCCCCTATCTGGTACCAAGCGGGAACACTCGGTGACCCCGTGTGACCCACGTGCGGCTGCACCTCGTCTACTCACATCCCAACAGTGACCCAGGTCAGACATGCAGCACTGAGGCCTCTCAGATGACAAGATACAAGCTGCCCTGGACACCTTCACAGGCGACAATAATTCGCCCCTCAGTGATGAGGTGGCGGATAAAGATTACATCCAGCCGGAGGAGGAAAGCAGTAGCAGTGATGAGGAGGTACCTTCACCACGAAAGCGGCACTACATCATGTATCGTGCCGCTAGAGAGGGCCTGCCTGCACCTAAACAGTATGGTAGAACCTCTCTCGAGCCCCACGTGATGTAGAGGGGGGAAAGCGAGGACGAGGAGGGAGCCGTGGGGCGTGCTGCCACGTGGCACGGCCGTGAGATTATCACTCATCACAGCCACGAGAGGACAGCATGTCATATTCTAAGGCAAGGGCCTAGTGTCTTGTTTGGGGAGGCTGGAAGTGGTGTGGAGGAAGTGCAAAGTGAAAGGGAAACTCCTGTGGCATTGAGTGAAAGGGAGAGTGGCGGGAGTGAGTCACTGCGCTCACGTGGTGGTGTGAGGCAGTGTACATCATGAGGTGTGGCGGTGAGTCAGCAGGGCGATTCACGTGGTGTGGTGATGAAGCGGGGAGGTGAGGATAAGCCACTCCACAGCACGTCTTATGCTCCCCAATATTCCCAAACTTACTCCTCACAGCCCCCTGATGTTCCCCAAGGTTGTAAGAATAAGGCTAAGGGTAAAGGTCAAGGGAAGAGGAGTGCGAGTGGGGAAGCCCTCTGCTCTCCTCCTCCCCAACCTCCCCCACCATCATCTCCTCCCCAACCCGATGAAGGCGACGATGGGGGCGATGTGACGTGGAACTGGGAAGATGGGAGTTATTTTTCTCCCATAATTCACCTCTTCACTGAGCAGGGACGAGCAGGCTGCACTGTTCCTGGAATACACCATGGCTCAAGCAGGCTAGATTTTTTGCACCTGTTTTTCGGTGAGGGTTTTGTCCAGCATATTGTTGATCAAACCAACAGGTTTGCAAGCAGCCAATGACGTGAGAGTGAAAGACTGGGCACGAGCAGCAGACATTCGATCATTTATGATTACCCTGTTCCCCTGTCAAAGATATTACTATTTATTTGTCTGGTACTTATGATGGGTATTTTATGTAAAAATAGAATTCCGTCATACTGGACTATGGACCCTCTCATGCAGACGCCCCGCTGCAGGGGGTCACCTTGACGTGGTGGTGGGGCTTGAAGCGTGGTTGGCACCGCCACCTACTTTGGGGGCTTGCCTACCTTTGTAGGGTTCAGCATTTGTCACCTTCGTGGACCAAGCACCCCCTACATCGCTAGTGGAGGAGGCCTGCTGGTGATGTTAGTTCCAGCCCGTTTGCCATCTAGGGCTGGACTGTCTCCTCCCCACGTGTTTGCCGTGCGTGGCGTCCCGTAATGCTGGGAGACGGGAGTCCTGGAGGTTGAGCGATGCTGTACGGTGTGCCCTGCAGCTAGCAATATACCACTTTGGTCCCTTATTCTGGCTAGATGGGTGGCCTGGTTCGGCCCGACCAGGTCAATCGGCTGGTCATGCATTGGCTAGGGTCAAGTTGGCACTGGGGGACCTGGTGACTCCTATCGTCCTGGAGTCACCCTTGCCCAGGTCCCCTGGTGGTTACCCGCGTATACTCTCCTGCTACCTCTAGGGTCACCAGTGGTGTTCTCCCTGGTACACGACCTCCCCTTGTTGGGCTCCATGGTGGGTGGAGGGGTGGGGGAATGAAGTTTATGAACTTGCTTAATGGCAGATCTTAATAAAAATACTGTTGACGACACCTCATCTGTCCCTGGCCATTCTTCAGGACCTTCCTCTCTCATTGCCACTCTGGAACCTTTCCAGGCCTCTGGTGACTTTCCTCCTTTGCCCCAGCATTCAACTGGAACTAGGACGAGGCCACGTTGGGTTGGTTTGGCTCTCGACTTCGTCCCAAAAGAAAAAGAGCAAGAACAATATGCCAACTACCTAGTGCTGAAACCCTCTGCAGGTGGCTCAGCACTAGATGTTGATATTTTTGACCTGTACCGAGCCACTGTTTCAGCTTGTGGTTGCGAACCTGCAATCTCAACCGAGGGGGATGGTAGCCTTGACGGCGTTTTGACCCCAACTCCAACGCTCTTCCTGACATTCGAAAGATTGACGTTGCCTGCTTCAGTAAAACTAGCTTGGCTTTCACTTCCGGTGAAGCCCTATGTTCCAAACCCGAAGAGATGTTTTCACTGTCAGGGGTATGGGCATGTTACCCACTCTTGTCGCTGTGCACAGGCTGACTTTCCTGGTATCTGTGTCTCTTGTGGTGGATCAAACCATGCCAGTGACTGCCCAGGATCCCTTAAATGCTATCATTGTGGAGGTCCTTATGCTGTCTCTTCGAGAAACTGTCCTAGGTACTGCCTGGAAAAAGAGATATTGTCCATACGTACACGAGAGACGGTTTCGTTCCCTGAGGCCAAAAGGAGAGCCGAGACCCTCTTCTTTCAGCCTGGGGTTACTTATGCATCTATACTATCTAGAATTCCAGTGCAACGCCATGGATCTCAGAAGAAGTCTCAGCCCACTCCAGTACCCCTTCCTTCAACTCAAGATAGGCAGAATGCTGTCCCCAAGGTTACTGCTGTAAGTGAGGATGATACTTATCTGACCGTTACCGCTGCTCCAGCTGTTCCTGCCCCCACGTCGGTGGCTGATGACTTGCTCACTTCTGTGGTTGTGGCAGACGTCCACGTTGACCAGACTCCTCCTCCTGTTGTAGCCAGTGTGCCCAAGGCTCCATCTGTATCTGGCAAACGTCATTGTAGTTCTTCAGAGTCTTCTGATCATGCAGACCAGCCACCTAAGGTCTCAGTTGTCGACACTTCTGTCGATACCCCTACTGTTTCCTCTGGGTCCCTGCACATGTAGGGGTCGTGGGGAATGAGCGAGCTGACTCTCTGGCTAGAGCTGCTGCCTCTCGCCCTTCCTATACAAGTTGCCGTGTCCCACCCGAGGATTTGTGTGCGGCCACTGTGGGGGCTGTCCTTTCCTGCTGGCAGAGGAGGTGGGATGCAGCATGGGCGAACAAACTCCGCAGCATTCGTCAGAACCTGGGTAATGGGGGATATGTCTGACTGTCCTGAAAGTGGGAAACAGCTTTGGCTCGTCTTCGGATTAGCCATACTAGGCTGCCTCATGTTTTTTTGATGGAGAGGGTACCCCCTCCCTATTGTGATGACTGTCTGGTTCCTTTGACTGTGCGGCATCTCCTTGTCGAGTGCCCCAGTCTTGGGGACCTTCGTCGGCGGTACCTCTCTAGATGCCGAGCCAACAATGGTTCGTACCTTCTCTCCTCAGTGCTTGGGGAAGAGGCTTGTATTATGGGGCGAAGTACCTTCTCCTTTGTGTTGCATTCTGGCCTTCTCCGCAAGCTATAGAGCTTTACCATATTTTAGCTTGTGTTTTAATGATAATGTACTAGTTTTAACCCTTATCTTTCCATTATATTTTTAGTTTTCTAGTTTTGGTCGCTTCTTTTATACTGCTGGTTTGTTTTAAGCATCGTTTTTCTTTGTATTTTATCATGTCTCTTATATATAGCCGGATTGTTTTAAGCATCGATTTTCTCTTTGCTTTTTATTGTTATTATTATAAATATTGATTTTCTTTTATTGTTTGTGTTCGGCGGCATATGACCTCTGCTGTTGCATCTTCATTCATTCATTCACTCATTCATGCAGACGCCGATCATTGGCAAGATCATGAGCCATAACCGTTTTCAGCAAATTCTAAGCTGCCTCCACTTTTACGATGCTGATGATCCAGCCAATGTCAACGATACAGGTAAGATGAGGGAAATTAGGTTGGTTTTTGATCACCTAAGGCAAATATTCCGTTCCTCATTTTATCCCTATAGAGACCTTGTCATAGACCAGAGTGTCGTGCTGTGGAGAAGCAATATTTCTTCTCGCAAGTATATATCCAGCAAAAGGCACTGTTTTGGCTTCAAGTTCTTTGTTATGTGTGACTGTAGAACGGGTTTTGTGCAAGACATAGTCTTGTACACCAGTGCACAGAGAGACATAATAGAAGATCGCAGTATTGAACTATCGGGAGCAGTGGTGAAAACAACGATTGAAGAGTACCTTCATCGTGGTCACATCCTCTACCTTGATAACTGGTACACTAGCCCTCTTCTCGCTCGTTATCTACACCTGCATGACACGGGACTCTGTGATATGGTGAAGGTGAATAGGCAACACATGGTCAAGGTCGGGCGGAAGCTAGACAGAAATGAGGTGGTCTTCTTCAAGGCTAATAACATCCTGGCAACAGTGTGCAACCACAACAGGGAAGTCTGCCTCCTATCCACTGTTCACTGACCTTTGATGCACCACACAGAGTCCGTTGATTACTGTAATGAGAGCAGGCACCGCATCTGGAAACCTGAGTGTGTTCTGGGTAACAACGTCAATATGCGGCTCGTGGACCAGTCAGACTCCATGATATTGAGTGTAGAGTGTGCAAGGACAACGATGAAATGGTACAAAAAGTTCTTTCACCTGCTAGACATAACTGCCCTCAATAGCCACCACGTGCATCTCCTGACAACAGGTGTGCAGGAAACCTTTGAAGGTTTTGTGCAGGAGCTTTGCAGGGAAATTATTGCAAAATATGGTGAGGAAAGAACTCAGCAAAGACCCCGCACTGCCCCTACCGCCCAAACTCCACTGAAAATTTCCAGCTGCCACTTCCCACTCCGATCCCTACTGAACCGAACAGACCTAGGCCACAACACGGATATCATGTGTGTGTTAACTCACGACTGAGACCCAACACTCCGAGAAAAGACACCCGCTATGAGTGCGTACAGTGTGACGTGGGTCTATGCATTCACCCAAGTTTCAAGGAATGCCACACAATGATGCAGTTCTGAGATGGTGTGACAGCGATAAGATGCTTATTCTCAGTAAAGTATGCACCATACAGACGCTCAGTTTAATTATAAGGCCAGTGAATATGTAAATGTTAGTACAAAGTGGACACAGGTATAATACTAGTTGATAAATATTATTTTAGTGTATAAATATATTCTAAGTTGAAACATTCCTAGTGAGTGTGTAAAGGTGCGATATTCTGATGCTCAGTGTAATTATAAGGTCAATGAATATGTAAATATTAGTATAAAGTGGAAACGGGTATACTATTAGTTGAAAATCAGAATTGTAGTGCATAATTATATTCTAAGTCAAAACATTCCTAGTGAGTGGAAAAAGGTGTGATATTCTCACTCAGTGTAATTATAAGGCATATATATATGTAAATATCAGTATAAAGTGTAAACGGGTGTTCTGTTACTTGAAATGTACGATGTAAGTGCAAAAATATATTCTAAGTCACAACACGCGTGGTAGTGAGTGTGCTTGCTATGTGATTATGCGATAGCAGTGTGCTAAATATCATGGTAAGGGTTGTGAATGGGTGAAAACATTTACATTGGGTGTAGAATGTTATAATGGCATTAAAAGAATAATATGAAACTAGAAAAAATGTTATGTATGTTGAAAAATGAGTCATAGCGAGTGCATTGAGTATGCAAACATACGCTAGCATTGTGCTAAATATCATTGTAATGAATGTAATCAGATGAAACCATTTACATAAAGTCAAAAATGCTAAAATGTCATTGAAACATTAATATGCAAGTAAATAAAATGATATGTTTCCTGAATCAAGAACCTTAGCGACTCAGTGTTATGAAAGTGTCCTAACTTGCTATGCTCGTGCAATGGAACAATGCTTATTTTTCCTATATACCTTATTGAAAATCCTTATATTGCTGTTCTTATTGTTTATTAGATCAAAATGAATAAATGTAGATGTGTTAGTGGTTGTTTCTCCCAAAATTACCTACCATAGAAGACGTGTGAGCTAGACTCGTCATTGACAGAGTACGATACCTGCACAGGGGGGCTCACCTGTTCTGACCACTTGGGGATCCAGGTAACCACTTTCTTGTTCATAATCCTTTGTTTCTCACCAAAGCGGATGTTTTAGCCCAAAAAAATATTTTTCCAAAAATGCTCGGGACTGGGGGGTATCGGAGGTGGGAAATCGGTTGGGACATGACGGGTTACAGGGACAGATCCGCATGCTACCTTCTCCTCTGACAGCTAGTGCATTACTAATCAACCTGAAAGCACTGTCACCTGTCACGGGTCCCAGAGTTACCAACTCATTACTTTCAACGAGAGCCGGGCAAGTTATGACACTT
>JAGKTI010039599.1:0-10539 GCA_018397915.1 Birgus latro | reverse complement strand
CACCTGCACTCAACATTTGCCTCACCTCCAATCAACACCTGCACTTAGCACATGCCTCATCTTCAATTAACACCTGCACACAGCACCTGCCTCACCTGCAATCAACACCTGCTCTCAGCACCTGTCTTCCCTGGAAGCAACACTTGCACTCAATACCTGCCCCAGACACCTGCACTTAACGCCTCCATTTGCAACACCTGAACACTATACCTGCCTCAATTTATAACGCCTAAATACCACACATGCTGCATTTACAACACCTAAGATCACACCTGCCTCAATTTACAACACTTCACACCACACAAGCCTCAATTTACAACCTCTAACACCACACCAGTCTCAATTTACAACACATAACATCACACCTGCCTCAATTTACAACACCTCACACCACACCAGTCTCAATTTACAACACCTAACACCACACCAGCCTCAATTTACACCTAACACCACACTTGCCTCAATTTACAACACCTAAACACCACTCCTGCCTCTCAGCATCAAAACTTTACTCCTGCCCCATCAGCATACCACACCTTCATCTACTACACACACACACCAGCTTCGCTGTTACTATTCTCCTCACCCTTAAATAACACACCTGTTTTACGACATGAATCTTAACCAGTTTGTTGATCATTTACTACGATGATGTCATTTTTTTCCTATTCTTTCTTCTTCCAAACTATTTCATTCATCTTAAGAAAGGCCTTTCATTCTGAAGAAGTTACTGAAGGCTATCCCTAACGCCTCCAGATCGAGAAGTCTCTCCTACAGTAAGTTGAATCAAATCGTCGGGAAATGGCAAGATTTAAATACAAAAGACGTCTTTACCCAGCTAAACACCTGTCTCATATCCATTCATTCATTTGAACGACATACCTGGTTTGCCTAATTATATCCCCTTACCACTGCAACACACACGCGGTTCTAGTTTACATCAATACGCGCCTGCTTTCACAACAGTATTCACTAACAACTTACATCTGTTTTCTTACACTGTTTCTGTTAAACATCTAAACTAATCAGCTATATTAACCACTAAACTGCGCTTTGTGAGCGCGTGATGAGCGAGCGAGCGTTTGCACATACGCCTATCATCATAACTTCATCTTGGTGCAAACTTTCTACATTTCTGCTACGGTAGTTGAGCAATAAAAGAAGAATAATTGAGCTAAAATATTAACTTTCTCACGTTTTCTCTCTTACACACATGTACACACTTACACACTCACACACGCAGGAGGGGGGTGTAAGTGAAAAACAACTCATACCTCGCATGTGCCACTTTCATAGTGCTTTAAATCGATTTCATATACTGGAGCATGTCAACTGAAGCTCTTCGTACATTCTCTCGGAAAGCTAAGATTCCTAGGGGTTTCTTGGGTCTCATGAGTAAATATATAGCCAAAAATAAATATTATTGAATGTATCTACTACCTGCTGAATGAATCCCTTCTCCATCTCACATAGCAGAAAAGTTATTAGCCTCTGAAAACTATTACTGTCTGGCCGTGTCGTGTCAGGCCGCTCATTTTTCAGCTGAAAGAAGAGTAAACATCGATTCGCTACGGCTACCCGCTTCGCACGCTGAGCTCGTAAATACCACAATACCATAGCCAGATAACCCGTCCAAGTGCGTTACTCGTGTTAGATAACGGCCTCACCTTTACTAGTCAATAACACACCTTAACCACATACCCGTCGATCTGTACTACTTCCATTAAATACATGAACTAATCGTCCATTCTAGTCATGGGAACACCCTTAAGCATACACCTGTTGACATACACATCTAAAATTAATTATCTGCACTGATCCTTACAACGCCGTGGCTATGCAAATATAACTATTTCTATCAAACAATTTCTTCACTAAGCGCCATATACCTTTGTCACAACACTCCTTAACTACACACCTGTCTATCTACTGCGTCTATCAAACCACTGCCTCACCTGTAATAATCACCAGCTCACCTTCATCGCACACCTGCATTACCTCTAACAAACATCTACCTCACCTGTACTAATCACCAACACATCTGTATTATCTCAGTTTAACACCTGCTTCGCATGCATCATCGAACTGCATTAATTTTCAACACACTTTTGCCAAACCCCTGTATTACCTTCATTAAACACCTGCCTTACCTGTACTAATCACCAGTATACCAATATACAAAATATACTTTAACCACACAGCTGTCCAACTATATCAACTCAACTAAGCACCTGATTCACCTACATTAAATATATCATTTACTAACACACCTTAGCCACAAACACTAAAAACCTCCATCATACACATACATCGTAACAAATTTGGTAATCATCTGCACTAATTATTAGTACATCATAACCAAGTACCTTCGTTACCTTTATTACTTACCTGGTTCACTTGTGGTAATGACTGACTAAACCACACACCAGTCCACCTGTACTATCTTTTGACTGTCTGCTCCACCTATACTATAGTCCATTAGTTTTCCCTGACAGAACTGGGCCACTTCCACAATTTCAGTGCTAAGCTTTGGTTGCATGAAATTCGACAAACCTTAGTTATGAGCTATAAGTGAGTCTCTTTGGTCACTGGTCATCTGCACACTCCAGTACGACGACACACTGAGCTGAAAAAGCTTAGGGATCTTCGTCATGCAAGAGCATACGCGCTATAATCATCACAATCCTAACCACACGCTCGTCAGTCTGTTTTACGACTATTACATTAACACTATAAACCCATTCAGCCCTATGGTATTTTTATTTATTCTTCCTACCAATAAAAGAATATACTCCGCTTAGGAAAGACTTTTCAATTTACAGTTATATACAGGCATCAAAAGCCTTTTCAATATTGCGTGCCTTTTTTAAGTTAAATAGGCTAACACAGTCTGGAGGTAGCAAGAATGAACGGCAATCTGACGTCAATATAGTGCAGAGATTTACCACCAACACATCTTAACCACACACGTGCTTACCTGTGTGTACTCTGTTAAACACCTATCTCAACTCTCTCCGTTAACCGCCCACTTACTTTGACCACACACCTAACGACCTTTATTATATGTGTTAGCAAACAACTGTCTCGTCTGTATTAATCACTAGTGCACCCAAATCACACACCTGAATAACTCCAATAAAACACCAACCTCACCTGTACTAATTACCAAGACACCTTAATCACACAACTAAACTGCTCCATTATAACACGTCTCACCTGTACTAATAAAACCATACCTTAACCACACACGCACAGGTGTCTACCTGTGTCACCTCAAGTAACTGCCTCACCGGTACTAATCTTCAACACACCTGCATTACCCCAACTGTTAACCTGCCCCACATGCATTAATTATTGTAAGTTGCTTGCAGAAATAATCAGCATCCATCTGCCACAGACTTGTATCGTCTATATCAACAGCCTGCACTGTTAAGCTGTACTTAACACACACACACACACACACACACACACACACACACACACATTATTTAACCTTACCACCAAGTTCACACACACACACACACACACACACACACACACATATTATCTAACTTTCCCACCAAATTCACACACACACACACACACACACACACACACAAACGATACACCACAAACTTTTCTTTGAAATTTTGCCAAATATTTCCAGCTTTTCCCGATAATAACTAATACAGTAAGTCCCAAGCGTATGAACGTATTGAAGGTTGAAATGATACACACCAATATATTTTAAAACTGGGCAATCTATACTAATCTGAAAATTAAAAACAGTTTTACTCGTTTGAAAGACTGTAATACAAAATGTGCCCTTTGTTGTGTGATGGCAAAAATCATTAAAACAGCTGATGACCGGCGGTGGTGGTAGTGGTGGATGAGGGTTAGGATGCAGGTGGGGCTGGAGTGAGAGAAGGTGGGGTGTGGTTGGAGGGACAGGGATGAGGGTGGGAGTGGTTTGAGAGGGATGAAATTAGGATGCGTGAGGGAATGGTGTGGGTGAGGGACAGGGGTGGAGATGAGGATGTAAGGGGGCTGTAAAGAAGGTCGGGTGTGGTTGGAGGGACAGGGATGAGGGTGCAAGTGGGAATGGGAGTGGTTTGAGAGGGCAGAGGTGAGGGTGGGTGAGGGAGTGGTGTGGAGGGACGGGGATGGAGATGGGGATGTAAGGAGGATGTGAGGGTGAGGGTGGGTTTAGGGATGGTATGTGGGATAAGGAGACAGGTGTGAAGGTGGGGATGTAAGGGGGATGTAAAAGGTTAGAGTAGGGTGTGAAAAGGGGTCGTGTGGTGTGCGGGAATGGGGATGAAGGTGGGAGTGGGGGTACCTTCTCTATTTACATCGCTGCTCTTGTCGTTACTCACGTAAGCTTTCTGTCTACCCAACTGCACCATGTACAGTATTTGTGTGAAGTATGACGATGATCCGTAAATAACGATGACTGACGAATGACTATGAAGATCAGTAACGATGACAAGGATGAGCCATGTAACAATGACAATAATGAATAACGACGACGACGACGACGAAGACAACGACGACAATTTTTTTTTTTACGGATGAACAGAGGAAGAAAAAACAAATTAAATAAGAGAAAAATAATCCATACACCAGATTACAGGTGTCCTACATTCATTAAAAATCTGCAACTGTTTGGGGGGAAACTATTCTGGGAAATAAAAGAATTCTGATAGGCGGAAGTTCTACAATATGGCAGTGTGACAGTCCAGCCATGAGCGCTACCAGATGCCCGTGTAGCACAAGGGGAGGCGTGGAGAGGTGGGACAATGGATGCAACTTCGTTGAGTATTTGCCATAAAAGTATCTGGGAGCTGATCAGAATATTCTGGTGGTCTTTTGAGTCAAGATGATCCAACCGGATGAGACCCAGAGAGGCCTACACCCGAGGGAAAGTTGAAGTTTGTTGTTCACATGATGTAATTCGAGGGAAAGCAGATCTTGTCACCCTCGCCTTAAATGTTGGAAATGAGTAGCCTAGTGCTGGGCAAATACGCTCACGAATAGGGGAAACAACTGATTTTTAAGGGAGATAAACATAGTCACCCAGTCAGATGATGCCTAGAGGGTGAGAGCAGTCAAAGTGGAAAACAAAGGACGGACGGGCATGTTAACGTACTGCGTAGAATATAACATACACCAGTTTGGTCGGTGTGGCAATTCTGTATCATGCTGGAATTAACACTCTATCATAGCCATTATATTCCGTGGTTAGGGCTGAAGTTGGTGTTCAATAAAATGTGTACTGTAGAGACCTCTGTCATGTTGGTTCTAAATCATATTGACGCTTCCGGTCCTGTGTTGTGTAAGTACGAAAGATGGGTCAAGTCAGTGAACGGTCAACGTAACACAGTTTGTCACTCTGGATACCACCGTCATCTGTAGCATAAGAGGCAAACTGTATGTGATTTTTTGGATGAGCTTACTATTAGTACATCGTTTCTTGCCTTAATAACTTCCACTCCACTTGTTATACTCATAAGGTCACGAAGAACGAAAGGAATTGTTGTTGGCCTGTTGGCCCATACTAACAGAACAAAAGAATAAGACAGAGAGCATATAAAATGGGTTAGAATGACGATGCTTTGTTTCACAGTGTAATGATTACTCAAAAATATTAATTTTACCAATACGATGAAAGAGCATTTCCTGTGTGGATGCACGATCAATATACACTTTGTGGACATAATCATTCATTTATGATTACTACAGTTACACGTAATAGTTAATAATGTAGCTAGTAGCATCATAGTGGCTAATGATAGTACAGTTACAGAGGAATGGCTGGGTTTCCTGTACAACAGTCTGATGCGACTTTGGTCAGCAAAGATGATCTTATGAATTTATTCATTTATTCATTTACCGTGGAATCACACATAGAACTGCAAAGATAACAATTGACTGCCACTGTCCATATACTTCCTGCAGTTTTCTTCTTACATGTAAATACATTTATTTGGTTGTAATCGTAACGTGTATATGAAAAGAACGAAGCACAGGAGTAGCAGACACTCCGGCACGTTTGAATCACACTCGCTTTGTACCGTAACTGTTCAAGGCCGAGCAAAAAACTTGTCTGTATAGGGACGGCTGTTTTGGTGTCTGGTGGTTTTGAGATCGTCTCCTGGTGACTACTCGCACATCTTTCTTCAGATTTTGGGGTCTGAAATAATTTCAAGGCATTAACCGAAAATCTGAGGAAACAAATCGAGGTACCAAGCCCAAGTACATCAGTGGTAATTTTCAGACCAAACTGCCCAAAAATAAAAACGTAAGGCTGTGGCAAAGAGTGCTAGTAGGATGAATGAGTACAGTACATCTCTAACACAGACACTGCACAAACATCAACACTAATACCGACACCAGCACTAATACCAATAAGAACACCAACACCAACACCAAGAAAAATAAATAAATGGCAAACAAACTTCCCTTTGGAAAATGTACTGAAATAGTTACTAGTTGCCCTTGAATCTAATGACTCTGCAGTCAAGAATATAAGTACCTTTTTATTATGCAGCAATGTATTCTGACGTCCACATGAGAGAGGGAGAGAGTATAAGTGAGTGAAAGTGAGAACGTGAGTATGTGTGTGTGAGAGAGAGAGAGAGCAGAAGGTCCCCTGGCTGTATGGAACAAGATTTTCTGTTGTATCATATGGTGGTATAGGCAGCACGGAGGGGCCCGTCGCTCTTGAGTTACACCCGGCCCCCTTCCCCCCCTCGCCTGGGAGAGAACAGTGTACAGCTATCAAGTGTTGCTACGTGACCGCCTATCCCCTCCTGTTCGGATCTGTACACCCTCCCTCCGACGTGTACAATAGAGAAAGCTGCCTGCACAACCCAACCCCCTCGCGCCCTCCATCCCGACTCGCCGTGGGGAGCCTTTATTGAAAAAGAGAACGTACACAAATGGTTTATCTTTTCAAAGCGAAAATAACAGCCATTTACCATCCAGGTTGAGCGGGATTTCCCCCCTACCCTGTTTAGTGAGTAGTGCAGGGGCTGCCTAGGGTTAGTGGCAGGAGGTCACAGGCAAGGTCATTCAGTTCTCTCTCTCTCTCTCTCTCTCTCTCTCTCTCTCTCTCTCTCTCTCTCTCTCTCTCTCTCTCTCTCCTATGTGGGCGGCGTCTGAATGCAGTGCTGCATAACAAAATGGTACTTATATTGTTGCACAGACCTCGGGTTTCAGAGGAAATACCATCTATTAAGATCTTATTATATCTATGATTTCGTTATATGTAAGACCCCATACTTAATAAACTTTCAGTATCATCGTTACTGATAAAAATCATGTCACTATGCAGCAGCTTAGAAGAGACCTAGCAATTCCCTTGCTACCTTACAATCACCTGTCGCTTCGAAGCCATGCACTGCATAGCTAGCGGTTTTGTAAGATTACAGTGTTAAATGAATAATATTATCCATAAAGTAATCCACCTTCGTAGCAAACATAATTTCATTATGTGGGTATCATTCACACATTTAAATAGGCTTACCACCACTGCGAAACAGAATATCATCATCATCATTTGTTCTCGTATTCTTCTTGTAGTTTATTCATAGCATTTGATAAGAGTTGCCTCGAATGGGACTGCGGCTTACTACAGTTACTATTCTCTTTTTAAGTAACAGATGACATGGATATTACAAAAAAAAAAATAATGCAATACAGTAAGCTTAATCCATAAAAGTATACTCATTCTGTCCTTATGCTACAGGTGACAGGGCGCCCCAAGTAATGAGTTATCTGTATTATGTTGATCATGCACTCACTGGCTTGGCCCATCTTTCACACACACGAAACAAGAATGGATGCGTCAGTGGGATTTACAGCCAATATGGCAGAACTGCCAAGTCTTTTTATAGAACAGTAACTCCAGCCCTCACTACGGAATTTAGTGGCGGTGGTGGAGTGTTGATTCCAGCCTGATATAGAATTGCCACTCCGGCCAAAGTGGTGTAGGTTATACCCAACGTGTTCACATGCACGCCCCTCGTTTGCTGCTGTGGTTATTCTCAAACACTGGGAATCACCTGATTGGGTCAATGATTTCACCTGTGTTAACCCTTTCAGTGCCAGTGGTCACTCCTTCGCTGAATAAAATCGGCAGGCGGTATCTACACAAAAATACTTACGGTATGTAGTTTGTAGTACACAACAGATTGCTGGAGGGAGTTTTTTTTTTTTTAATAAAAACTCTGATAGTTCCTCATCAGTGGTCATTCGTAAGCATGACCCTACATTAGGGAAATTACCATATAATTTCCATTCCTTAACTGATTATTAATAATATTTACGTTTTCTTCTATTAATTTTCGCTGATTACGTTCCTTACTGCTAATAAGTCCGTCTGCCTCTAATACAACATCTCTCATAAAATCATATTATATTAGACATTCCATTTCGGCGAGGTTATAGAAATATTTCCTTTACAAAGAGGACAGTATCTTGGATACAAATATCAGACCACTTAATCATTCATATATTTGGGTTCAATAGTAACAAATGTGTTCTTTGGTAATTACAAGATGTACTTCAAACAATCGTTGAGAAGATACACTGCATTAATGAGGAATTCTTACATCTACACGGCAATGAAAACATTTTTTTACATCTAGCCAATGTCAAAGTATATATTTAGCCTAAAAGACGTCTCTTAAACCTAACAGGTTAAGGAGATCAGTGATAAATAGAATCAGTGCTGACAGTCTGTGGTAAACATACTGTATTCATATGTTAATTGAAAATTATGACACACACAACGTAGTGATAAACGTGATAACCAAAATGTTAAAGTCAAACAACATGCCATCATCAGATATTTTGGTAATATTACATTATATTATCCTACCACAAAGAACTCGGCTGTGTATTCCCTGGCGACAGTAATCCTCCCCGTACCAAAACTGTATTCCAAGGAGGTGTTTTGTCCTCGCTCGGTGGTCATTACTAGTGGAGTGCATTGGTAATGCTACGTCTCACGCTTTGGCACACAGTAAACTCGTCATAATGTTTCCATTTAATGTCCATTCTTTGCCAGAAGAGCTTATTCTGTGAGAAATGTACACTTTTGGACGGCGAGAAGTCATTCGTAAGCAAAGTATAATTGTCTGGCGTCATCAAACGCAAACCTAGTAGGATATATATTTACAACCTTGATTTGGAATACACTTACTGTTTCACAGATAACCTTCGGGACTTAAATCTTTCAACACGATGACGTATTTTTTGTTCTATATTATCTATCAACAGACGATTTTATTCAACTTTTAAGGCATTTTGTTGAGAAATTATTGGACAGTTTTCATACTCACCTCCACAAAAACATCTCTCAGATGAAGTAAATTGTTTGGTAGTAAGACAAAAAAAAAAAAAAGTCATCCGCTTGAATGGTTTACACTCCTAGGGTCCCGTGATTCCCAGCTTAAAAAAAAAAAAAAATCGACTCGCATCACCTGAAACGGAATACCTGAGTTGTCGCACCCAAGACAGAGTTAACGGATTCACACTCATATGTATCCGTAATAAACATAATTATTACTACTGGGGGTCTGGAAAACTGATATTATGATCTGATCGTTATGTCATCATTTTACAACACTCAGATTATCATGACACGCAGCTGAAGCAAAGCGTGTGGTGTTAGGTGAAATAAAATACTAGAGGTCACCTGACCATGGAAGGTTAGTGACGATATTATTAACATTTGGGCTTATATGATCACTAAGCTGAATAAAATGTCTGACATGTAAAGAAATCTCCTATATTACTGACGTTTAGTTCGTTTGTCTGTCTGTCTGTCTGAATGTATGATGTCCTCTGAGGAGGTGCTTTTAGCTGTGCAGGTACGCCACACACTCGGCAGGGCAAACAACAACGAGAGGAAAGAGTGAAGGCCATTTTTAAATCCTTGAGTGATACCGACGATGATAAGGTTAAGGAGAGACCATTCTAACTGAAGGGAGTAATTGTTATTAATTGCAACAGATTACTTTGTACTCTGACTAACACCCAATGATGCAATACAACTTATGGACAAACCTTTCTGAATGAAGGGATAAATGGTCTAAATTACTTCTTGTAATTTCATCTTTACCTCATACTATAAAACAAACAAAGCAGAAGCGGCGTGTGAACAAATGAAATATGTTGGCATATTCTGGCCTGGCCCTTGAGCCTTGTGACGCCCGCCCCTCTCAGTAATCAGACTTATTAATATAAAAATTACTCGCCATCACGAGGAGGGCTCCATAATACTCATTTTTTAAGAGGCTTTTCTGAGAATGAGCATTATTTATGAGGTATTTGGCCTCAAGTCATTAGTGGACAATACTGCTTTTGCAATTTAAATATATATTCAAAGTTTTTCGTGTAATACCTGACAGCGGGGGACCTCCAGTACAGCCCCAAGACAACTCAGACGATATTTTTATTTATTTATTTCATTGTTACGGATATTGTGCATGTATTCCTTATTTATAAATTTATTTGTTTGTCTGTTATGCCAGTTGGTCTAGTATTTTAAAA
>JAGKTI010039598.1:0-10539 GCA_018397915.1 Birgus latro | reverse complement strand
TGTGGCCACCCCGTTCGGGATTGAGGCGTCTGACAATAGATAGATAGATAGTGTGTGTGTGTGTGGTGTGTTCTTACCTAATTGTTCTTACCTAATTGTATCTTTACAGGAATGAGTCAAGTTTGTACTGTCCCGTGTCTTAAACCAGTTATATCATACACCTCCTTAAATTTATTAATTGTTTTGACACACTGTTTCATTCGGTAGTGCATTCCACTGATCAATTGCCCTATTTGGGAAACTAAATTTCCATACATCTTTATCACCTCTCTTTTTAATGCAGTTTTTTGCAGTGTCCTCTTGCTGATACTTCCCCATAGGTTATATATTCATTTATGTCTATTTTCTCTTTCCCTGATTTGCATTTATATAGCATAATCATGTCTCCTCTTTTTCTTCTCTCTTGTAGAGTTGGCAGATTCAATTTTTCCAATCTTTCTTCATAGCTTAGATCCCTTAATATTGGTACCCATCTTGTAGCAGCCCTTTGAACTTTTTCAGTCTTATCTATGTGTTTCTTGAGGTGAGGATTCCAAACTACTGATGCATATTCCAGGGTCGGTCTGATGAAAGATGTTAATATCTTCCTCAGCATGTCTTCGTTATTGTATGTGAATGCTATTCTCATATTTGCAAACAGTGTATACATGTCCCGTACATTTTCATTTATGTGGTCTGCCGGAGTTAGTCTATTATTGACAATCACTCCTAAGACCTTCTCTCTTTCTGATGTGTGTAGGGTTTTACATCCTAATTCATAATCCCAGTCTGGTCTTTTCCCACTTTTACCAAACTTCATTCCATGACACTTGTCCACACTAAATTCCATTTGCCATGTATTACTCCATTCATGAAGTTTATTTAATTTGTCTTGTAGATCTTTACAAGAGTCTATCTTAGTAATTCTCCTTCGTATTTTTGCATCATCAGCAAACATATTTAAATGGCTTTCATTTCCAGTATTATTGTCTATGTCATTTATATACACTAAAAATATAATTGGTGCTAGCACTAAGCCCTGTGGAACTCCACTAGTCACTTCCCTCCATGATGAGTAATTACCCCTTAGTACTGTTCTCATTTCCCTTTTTCTGAGAAAGTCTTTCATCCAATAGTACAGTTTGCCTCGGATTCCTCCTTGATGGTACAGTTTCCATAAAAGTCTTCGGTGTGGTACTCTGTCAAATGCATTCTTGAAATCTAGATAGATACAGTCCACCCATCCTTCTCTTTTCTGTAATGTTTCTGCAACTCTGTCATAGTAGCTTAATAAATTAGTAACACATGATTTTCCCTTTCTGAAACCAAATTGCCTTTCTGTTATCATATTGTGTTCTTCTAGATGGTTTCTTATTAACTTTTCCAGTATCTTACTTACTACACTGGTTAGTGATACTGGTCGGTAGTTGGGTGGATTTTGTCTATTCCCTTTCTTGAATAAGGGGACAATGTGTGCTTTCTTCCAAATATCTGGTAGTTTTCCTTTAACTCAAAGATTCTTTGAATATTAGTGATATGGTCTACTTAACTCCTTTGCACATTCATGTAGAACCCAACATGAAATTTCATCTGGGCCATTTGCTTTTCCTTTGTCTAATTTATTTAACTCTTCCTGTATCTCTTTTTCTCATATTTGTATATCTGGTAATATGTGTGGGCATGCATGTCCCATATCATCCTTCTCAAAATTATTTTCTTCTGTGAAAACTGATTGGAAGTTCTTACTTAGTACCTCACAAATATCTTTCTCTTATGTGTATATGATCCCTTCATCCGTAATGGATTGTATTTTATCTTTTACTTTGGTTTTGCTTCGGATGTAGCTGTAAAATAGCTTTGGCTGATCAATACTTCTTTATATGATGTCCTCCTCAAACTGTTTTTGGGCTTCTCTCCTAATTCTTGTGTATTCATTTCTTGCCTGTTTGTAGTTATTATATGCCGTCTCACTATTGTGTCTTCTGTATCTGTTCCACAACAAGTCTCTTTTTTCTTTTGATTTTTTACATTCTTTATTAAACCATTTGTTTTTTTACATTTCTGTTTCTTTGTACCGAGGGATGTAATTTTGGACCCTATTACATAAAGTTCACAGAATTTTCTATATATAACATTTAATTCTGGTCCTCTAAGGTCTTTTTCCCAATCCATTTCTAAGAAGTATTTCTTTAGGTCATGATAATTGCCCTTTTTGTTGTTAAGTCTCTTTTTGTAACCTTCATTACTGTTTACTATGTCATTTGCAATCCTGAAGTTGCAATTTAATACTGCATGGTCGCTTTTGCCGAATGGAGGGTGATACATAATACTGTCAATACCATTTTCTTGCCTAGTAAATATAAGATCTAGTAACGATGGTACATCAAGTCCTCTTTTTCTGTGCTTTCTTTTACATGTTGCGTTAGGGAAAACTCCTGCACAAGGTCCAGGAGCTTTTGGTTCCAACAGCTTTCCTGGCTTTTTGTTTCTAAGGTATTCCAATTTATATTTGTATTGAAATCTCCTGATAGCATAATTCTTTCTGATTTTTCCTCCATTCAATGTAGTAATGCTCTTAAACTTTGAATTGTACTCTCTGCCAGTTCTTCATATTCACCTTTTTCCCAAACGTTTCATTTACGTGGCATGTATAAATTTGCCGCAGATAATTTCTCTTCAGCTGTACTAATCTCAATTGCTAATAGTTTTACCTGTGGAGGTATATGTAGTTCTATTTCTTTGACTTGCAGATTTTTCTTTAATATTGTAATTCATCCTCCTTTTTTTAAAGCTGCTATCTCTCCTCCATATATTGTATTCCTCTAGGTTTAGGGTGTCATTTGATATCCTTGATGTTAATTTTGTTTCAGTTAGGCAAACAATATGTGGTTCCTTCTCTTTAATATAATCATTCATCTCTAGTAATTTAGATACCATTCCATCTACATTTGAGTACATCAAACTAATCATCTTGTTAACATACTTGTCATGCTTTGGGTCTACTACCTTCCTCCTTTTTATTCTCTCCTGTTTATGTACCACTTTCGTACCTGCAATCCTATTACTTTGTAAAAAATGTGTTCTTTTCCTCTGATCTTCCCTCCTCCTTTGTTTTTGCCTCCTCCCTCTTCTCTTTTAGCATACCCAGTTTCTCTTGTGTTAGAAATTTTTTTACCCATATATTTTTGAAACCCTCTTTTTCCATAAGTTTGTTGTGTGTGTGTCTGTGTGTGTCTGTGTCTGTGTCTGTGTGTGTGTCTGTGTGTGTGTCTGTGTGTGTGTCTGTGTGTGTCTGTGTGTGTCTGTGTGTGTGTGTGTGTCTGTGTGTGTGTGTGTGTGTGTGTGTGTGTCTGTGTGTGTGTGTGTGTGTGTGTGTGTGTGTGTGTCTGTGTGTGTGTGTGTGTGTGTGTGTGTGTGTGTGTGTGTGTGTGTGTGTGTGTGTGTGTCTGTGTGTGTGTGTGTCTGTGTCTGTGTGTGTCTATGTGTCTGTGTGTCTGTGTGTGTGTGTCTGTGTGTGTGTGTCTGTGTCTGTGTGTGTCTGTGTGTGTCTGTGTCTGTGTCTGTGTCTGTGTGTGTGTGTCTGTGTGTCTGTGTGTCTGTGTGTCTGTGTGTCTGTGTCTGTGTGTGTGTCTGTGTGTCTGTGTCTGTGTGTGTGTGTCTGTGTGTCTGTGTCTGTGTGTGTGTCTGTGTGTGTCTGTGTGTGTCTGTGAGTGTGTCTGTGTGTCTGTGTGAGTAGGTCTGCTCATGTATGGTGCTTATAGTTCAGTTAGTTTATAAAGACTCCAACATAATTGTATGCACTTAATGGCGGTTTTCCATGCTGCCCAGCCTCTAGCAGCATCCCTACTCATTTCCTTATATGTGAAGTCACACACTGATCTTGTTCCAGGTCTGCTTTGGTCTGCCTCTCTGAATCCTATCCTCAACGTTCACATCTCACACTTTCTGCAGTCAACTGTCATGATCCACCATCTCAACATGCAAAGACCCTATCAGTCTACCCCTACTCTTCACAACACTAATACAACTACATTCAAGTTACATTCTGCTTCTCATTTGTTCAGTAGCAATACTAATCTCTCAGGCCTGTCCTTCAAGTATGCACTAGTGTACATCCGTTTAATCACTATCATTGTGTTTCAGCCTATGAATATCCTCTTCCTTTCTTGTCCAGATTTCAGTACCATGCAGCATTACACTCCTAATTTATCCTATTTACAAGGAGCCCTTAGCATGGAGGGAGAGCCCTCTCGATGTCCAGAGGAGCAACGGCTCCCTGAATTTCCTCCACCCACTCCTTACCTTAGCCACAGAACTAGCTCCTGCTCCACCTTCAGCACATAACATATCCGTCAATAAAATTACTCCTCCACACACTAGAGAGGCTCTCCAGCATGATCAGTCCTTTTATTCCTGTCAGTTTCTACATGCTCTTGCCAACACACCACACATACTTGTAAGAAACTGACGTTATTTCGTAGCCTACCTCTAATACCGGCACATCCTTTATGCACCCAGTTATCACAAACATTACACAAGATGGAGTTACTTCTCACACCTTAGTGGCAAACTGCACGTGGCCACACTCATTCTGTTTTCACAGTACTGCCACCAGCACCAATCATCGCTTTTGTTTTATCCGTGTTTGCTCTAAAACCTTTGTCTTTCATTCCGTCTCTACATTCCTAAATCTTTCCCCCGCTGCCCTTTCATTTTCCAAAATCAACACAAAATTTTCACCATACAACTTCTCCCAACAGTGTCCATTTCTATAGCTACTTCAGACAGCTTCAAACTCCATGATATGCAATAAGGGGCTCAAGACTGACCCCTGCTGCAAGAAAAACCCATTACTAAAGTCTCCATTCACTCTCAACTGGGTGCAAGCACCCTTGTACATTGTCACAGCTAATGTAACCAGCCGCTCCTCGATTCCATGCTTTCTCGTTGGCCACTTCATCACTTCCGTAGGAGCTCTGTTACAGTAACAAAGTACAGCTCCCTTTTTTTTTCTAATATATTTCTCCTGAAGCAGCTGGACGGTGAATATTGCATTATTATCCCCTTTGCATAGCATAATCCGATATTGCATCTCATCAGTATTCACCCTTTCCTTTATCATATCTTCCAGGACTCTCTCCGAACCTTCATTATCTGGTCCAAAATTCATATGCCTTTATAATATCCTCTTTCCAGGGCCTCACCCTTCCCCATACACATATTTCCTATCACACTTTTCAGACACACTCTTCAGCCTGGCCTCTGGGACGACACACACATTAATAATCAGAGTTGTCAAATCAATAACTATACCCACTTCTATTTCTAATGAGGTTTTCAATATTTCAGCAATCAACCCAGACACACACACTGCCCTCCTCAACTGCAACATTTCAGGAGTCAAACCAGACACACACACTGCCTTCCTCAACTGCATCCTGCATATTGCCTCGCTCACAGTAGCAGCATCACTCAAAGGTCATGGGCAAACACTGGATCCACAGACTCTTAAATTTCTTTGTTGAAGTCAAACTCTTCATTCAGCAACCAGTTACAGTGCTCTCTCTATGTATCTTTAATGTCCTCACTGTCCACCACTACCTGTCCTTCATTGTTCTTCACACATTGCCCACTTTTCTATTATCATCTGATTTGCCACTTTCAATGCCACATTTTTCCTTTCTGCACTATTGAAGCTATCCAGTAGAAGTCTGAGGCTCATATTTTGCCATATATACCTCCTCTATTGCCTTACACTTGACAGCCAAGTATTGTTCTGTGTTACCAGCCGTTTTCCATTCACACACAAGTCTTCTCTACTCCTTAACTGCGATTTCTACACCCTCATCCCATCATCATGCAACATTTTAGAGGGTTAATTATCCATCCACACTGAATCAGTATCTCTAAAGAAACTGTTTTTGAAAGCTATGTACTACTCATTAAAACTGTCTACAGTTCCTTGTTCACACACCATTAAATTCATCTCGCTGTAGACGACTTCCCACATGACTTGGTTTTTCAACATACTTTCCTCATGGGTTCTTATGTCTTCTTTTTCACCAGCCTCTCCTTCAGCATCATGTCTCATATCAGTGATTTGTGTTGCTACACACACACTTCACCCATTATAACTTTTACTTCCTTCACTAACCACCTATCAACCCTCTGGACGAGGAAATAATAAATTAGTCTAATGTTAATCCCAGACTTAAATGTAATCAGCCTTCTCTCCCTTATCCTAAAACGTGTGTTGCATGCAATCATGTTCATTGCCTCCTCAGACTAGATCCTTTCCCCTTCTGCATTTCTCATACCACATGCACATTCCCTGTACACCCCATCATATTGATGGCTGCAGCACCCACATGGTCATTAAAATCCCCATTTAAAATGACTCATAATCCCCCATATCACCAACCTCACATATCAAAATATCCCAAAATCTGTCCTTTTCTTCATCATCCAAGCCAACCTGTGGGACAAATGCGAAAATAAATGAAACCAGTAGTTTTCGAAACAATATTTTCTGTACTATAATCCTTTCACTTTACTCATTCTTTCCATAACATAAGAGTATCCCCTCAATTTCTCTTCGACCAGCACGCCCACACCACCGTATCCGTCCACATTTCCCTTCCAAAATATCTATCTATCTGTTTATCTATTGCCAGACGCATCAACCCCGTAAGAAGTGGCCACAAACAAATCGCCTCCATGTCGCACTGTCCACCGCCATTTCACTGCCCTGTTCCCAGCTTACCCCCCCCTCTCATATACCTCCACACCATCCCTATATCTCCTCCTTGGCCTCCCCCTCTCTCTCCCCCCCTCCACCTCACTCACATACACTCTCCTCGTCAGTCTCTCACTCTCCATCCTTTCCACAAGGCCAAACCACTTTAATGTGTTTCTCCTAACGCTTCCTATCACATCCACATCAACACCACGACGCTCCTTCACTTCCTCATTTGTCAATTGCTCTCCATGTGACTCCACACGCTTCTTTCAAATAACTCATTTCCACTGCTCCCACTCTTGACTTCTGTCCCTTCAACAAGGTCCAAGCTTCATTTCCATACATTACAGTTGGTCTCACAATACTGTCTTGTAATAGCTTCTTCACTTCCATGCTTACTTCCCTGTTTCTCATCACTGCTTTCAATGAACCAGGAACCTTTCTTCCCTGCTGCACCCTTCCAAGCACTTCACCCTCTAAACTTCCATCCTTACTCATCACACTACCCAAGTACTTAAATGCACTCACATTTTCCATTTCCTCCCCAACCAATCTCACTGTACATTCACTGACTTCACTTCTCTCGAAGACCTTCACTTTACTCGTCCCTACATTCACCTTTAGATTCCGTTTCTTACACACACTTTCAGACTCATCTACCAAGCCTTGCAGCTCCCCTTCGTCTTCACTTAACAACACAGTATCATTTGCAAACAACAGCACAGGGAGTTTCCAGACACTGCCCTCTCTCACTAGGGCCGCTCCAACATCCACTGCCCTACCTTGTATCTCTTTTATAACATCATCCATACACAGATTGAACAACCATGGAGACATGACATATCCTTGTTTCAATCCAACCTTCAAATAGGAAAATTCACTCGGTTCACCATCCACCCATACTGAAGCCTTAGCACCCTCATACTTAATCTCCACGGCCTTCAACAGCTTCCCATCTGTTCCATATATTCTTAATACTTTCCACAGCCCTTGTCTATCCTTCTTGTCATATGCTTTCTCCAAATCCAAGAAGGCTGCATACAACTTCTTTCCCTTCTCTAGAAACTTTTCCATTAAAGATCCAAGAATGAATATTTGATCTACACAACCTCATTTCTTCCTAAAACCTCTCTATTCTTCACCAACTGATTCCTCTGTTATTTCCCTATCTCTGTCAATAAGTATCCTACAATATACATTTCCTATTACACAAAGAAGGCAAATGCCCCTATGATTACCAAGATCTTCTTTTTCCCCTTTTCCTTTGTGCAGGGGAATAATTATACCTGACTTCCAATCCTTGGGGACTCTACCTTCCTCCCAGGCCACTCTGCACATCTTCCACATCCAATCTATTATTATCTCTCAACCATGCTTCAGGATTTCACCACACACTTCATCAATTCCTTTGCCCATTTTAACTTTCTTCATTGCTTCCACAACTTCCATCCTGCAATCCTTCCCCAAAATCATCCTACTTCACCCACCCCTGAACCTAACTTCCAATAAGCAGCAGATATCTACCTGCCTTCTCGTCAGAGTCTCCACCACTTCCCCACCTTTACCCTTCGAGCTATTTACATTCCATGATGCCACTCTGAACCCCTTGGGTGATTGGATTTCTCACACTTGCTTTTTAGACATATCTTTGATTTAGTCATGATAGACAGGTAAAGGAGGGAATGCACCACAGGCCCCGCCCACCTGTCCAGCCCCAAGACCATGCAGGTGGTCAAGGACTGATAGCCCGCCAACCGTGGCCAGTGGCTGTGGCAGTGTCCTTTGAGCACCCAGCCAGGAGTGCTTCAGTGACACTCTTCAAGTTCCTCTTGGCACTGTAAATGGCCCGCCATTACAGACCCAATGATAGGGCAGTCTCCTGGGGCACTAGTCCAAGGTTCAGGCCCCTCTCTAATGGGTAGAAGTGGCAGCCTGGGAATCACAATCCCCTATTCCCTCTGGCACAGATCAGAGGCCCATCGCATCCTGGCCTTAAAACTGCACTGACAGAGACTTCACAGCGTCCCCCATGCAGTCCACCACTAGTTGCTGGGGCAAAGTTTTCTAGCTGCACTCCTTGCTGGTATCAGTCCCTGTGACATAGTAGGGTACAGTGTGTGGTATGTCAAGTGCTTGTAGTGTAGTACAGAAGACAGAGAAAAGTGTTCGCCTAATTTTTATTGTCCTCCACAGAAACCGATAACAACCATGGAGTATCAACCCAGCAGTTAAAGAAGTACGGCTACCAAAGGCAATAGGACGGCAACCCCAGAAAACAAGACAACCCTAGACAGTGGGATGACAATACATGGCAGCAGAGGGCGAGATGGCTCCCAAGGATGACAAATGGCAAACTAGGACAGCGAGATGGCAACAATAGCAGACAACTCAAGAGAACAAAATGACAAAACTGGAGAGCAAGAATGGCAACACAGAAACCAAAAATGTCTGAGTCAAAAGTGGCTTAGGGGGCTTCTTAGCACATTTCCCCTTAGCGATTTATTTTCCTTTATACCCAAGCTTTCACTCGCATGTTGTTTATAATTTTAATATCAATAGTTTGCACCATTAACAAGAGTGAAGCGAAATGTGTAGGCTAGATCGCTAAAGAAGGATTGTTATGAAGCCTCCAAAGCCAGGTAGACCCTGTAGTGTGTATCTGCAGGTGATGTAGTAGGGAGGGTGGAAGCAGTTATGGCGACACTTGTACACAGTTACTCTGGTAGGCAATCCAGTCCACAGACACCTATAATACTGTATTCCTGCATATCCTCAGGGGATAGAGATGTGAATGTGATGGAAAGTGTTAGGGGAAAAGCGTTGAGGTGGTTTAGTCATGTGAAGAGGATGGAGAGCGAGAGACTAACGAGGATAGTGTTTATCAGTGAGGTGGAGGGGGGAAGAGGGAGAGGAAGGGCGAGGATAAGATGGAAAGATGGAGTGGAGAGGTATATCAGATATATCAGAGGGGGAGGGGGAGAGCTCTAGCGAGGGCAGCAAAATGACAGAGTACATGGCGACATGGAGCCTATTTGTCTGTGGCCACCCCTTGCGAGATTAAGGCGTTTAGCAATAGATAGATAGATTGACTGATTGATGCTAGGGAGAGAGGAGAGACTGATGCTAGGGAGAGAGGAGAGACTGATGCTAGGGAGAGAGGAGAGATTGATGCTAGGGAGAGGAGAGATTGATGCTAGGGAATGAGGAGAGATTGATGCTAGGGAATGAGGAGAGATTAATGCTAGGGAGAGGAGAGATTGATCCATGGGAGAGGAGAGATTGATGCTAGGGAGAGAGATTGATGCTAGGGAGAGAGATTGATGCTAGGGAAAGAGTAATGTTCCTGTAATTCCCCAGGCGATAGAGAGACTAATGCTTTGGAGAGAGGAGACTGTCGATTGAGAGACAGGAGAGAGAGAGAGAGAGAGAGAGAGAGAGAGAGAGAGAGGGAGGGTGGTGACACCAGACAGGTCAGAGTGCAGGTTGTGTTTTTCTTTGTATTTTCGCTGACACTCTTTGATAAGACCTGAACTATTTGTGATATACTTTTTTACGATATGCTACACTACCCTCTGCCAGAGTAACTTAACATACAGTCGTCATAGCAACTCGTATACTTTATAAGTACTATATACTTGTAAGTTAACTAAGGATAATAAAAGCAATTGTTTATCAAATTAATTCGACCTTATATGGTATTTTTAAGACCATGTGACCTGGATAAAATGTCTACGGATATCGCAACCCACGTTTCAACTGCGAATATTCAGAATTCACCAATAAGGAATGCAAAACTTGGCCTTCCATCACTTATACCCCAT
>JAGKTI010039596.1:0-10540 GCA_018397915.1 Birgus latro | reverse complement strand
TTTGCACTATTTCTTGTCCTTGAAGTCACGGCTAAGGGAGAAAAAGAGAAGAAAAAGCAGAAGTTAATAATCCAGAATTACGTCCCAAGAGGAATCAAAGAATTGAGAGATTTTACCTAAGAAAACGTGGTTTATGGTGTAAGAGAAACCTTGATATTGTGAATATTTTTTTTTTTACAGCCATGAGGTTTGACAATTTTAAACTACTTCTGGAGAAAAACAAAACTGATTTTAATTGTTTCGATGATCCTCACAATTTTTCAAGCTGTTTGTTCTTGAAACCAAAGGTGCCAGCACCCATTACGTGTCTGTCGCCTTCTTGTTATCTTTCATAAAAGTGACGTTTTTACCCTCACAAGTGTCATATTTGTTCTGAATGTAATATGTGTTTTACAATCAACTTTGAGAACACTTGAGGAAGTTGAATATTCTGCGTTTTCGCCGAGAAATATGCTTATTCAGCCATCATTAGATTAAAAGAGAATGAATGGAACTACCTCCAAAACGGTTGCTATCAGCCGGAACTATTTCACAATTTGAAATACTTCTTGTCCTTGAATTCACGGATAAGGGGGGAAAAAATCGACAAATCAGAAGCTAATAATCCTGAATTCCGTCTCATGAGGAATCACAGAATTGAAAGATTTTACCTAAGGAAATGTGGTATATGGAGTTACAGAAACCTTGATATTGTGATGATTTTTTTTTTTACCGCCACAAGGCTCGACGTAATTTTAAACCTCTTCTTCTGGAGAAAAAAAAATGTTTTTAAATTGTCTTGGTGATCCTCACAATGTTTCAAGCTATTTGTTCTTGAAAACCAAAGGTGCCAGCTCTCTTTACGTGTGAATCAACTTCTTGTTATCCATCATAAATGTGACATTTTCACCCTCACAAGTGTCTTCTTAGTTCTGAATATAATATAATGTGTTTTACAATCAACTTTGAGAACATTTGAGAATGTTGCATATTCAGCGTTTTCGCCGAGAAATACGCTTATTCAGCCATAATCAGATTAAAAGAGAATGGACATACCTCCAAAACGGAAGCTATCACCCGCACCTATTTTAGAATTTGCACTACTTCTTGTCCGTGAATTCACGTCTAAGGAAAAAAAAAACCCGACAAATAATCAGTTAATAACACAGAATTCCGTCTCAAGAGGAATCACAGAAGTGAGAGATTTTACCTTAGGAAATGTCGTTTATGGTGTAACCAAACCTTGATATTGTGAAAAAGACTTTTTTTTTTTTTACAATCACGAGGCTAGACGTAATTTTAAACTACAGCTGGAAAAAAAAATGAATTTTTTAAATTGATTCGGTGATCCTCAAAATGTTTCAAGCAATTTATTCTTAAAAACCAAAGGTACCAGCGCTCTTTACGTGTCAGTCGTCTTCTTGTTATACTTCATAAATGTAACTTTTTCACCCTCACAAGTGTCTTGTTAGTTCTAAATATAATATAATGTGTTTTACAATCAACTTTGAGAACATTTGAGGAAGTTGCATATTCAGCGTTTTCGCCGAGAAATACGCTTATTCAGCCATCATTAGATTAAAAGAGAATGGACTTCCTCCAAAACAGATGCTATCAACCGGAACTATTCCATAACTTTCACTACTTCTTCTCCTTGACGTCAGGGATAAGGGAAAAGAAAAATCGACAAATCAGAAGTTTATAATCCAGATTTCCGTCTCAGGAGGAAACACAGTATTTAAAGATTTTACCTGAGGAAATGTGATTTATGTTGTAACAGAAACCTTGATATTGTGATTTTTTTTTTTTACCGCCACGTGGCTAGACGTAATTTTAAACTGCTTCTTCTGGAGGAAAAAAAAATGTTTTTAAAATGTCTCGGTGATCCTCACAATGTTTCAAGCTATTTGTTCTAAAAAACAAAAGTTGCCAGTTCTTTTTACGTGTCAGTCGACTTCTTGTTATCCTTCGTAAATGTGACATTTTCACCCTCACAAGTGTCTTCTTAGTTCTAAATATAAAATAATGTGTTTTACAATCAACTTTGAGAACACTTGAGGAAGTTGAATATTCAGCGTTTTCGCCGAGAAATTCGCTTATTCAGGGATCAGTACAATAAAAGATAATAGAATTGCGTCCTAAACGGATGCTCTCAGCCGGAACTATTTCACAATTTCCACTACTTCTTGTCCGTGAAATCACGTGTAAGGGGAAAAAAATCGACAAATAAGAACTTAAAAATCCAGATTTCCGTCTCTAGAGGAATCACAGAATTGAAAGATTTTACCTAAGGAAATGTGGTTCATGAAGTAACAGAAACCTTGATATTTTGATTTTTTTTTTTTTTTGGCCGCCGCAAGGCACGACGTAATTATAAACTGCTTCTTTTGGAGAAAAAAAGAAAATGAAGTTTTTAAATTGATTCGGTGATCCTCTCAATGTATCAAGGTATTTGTTCTTGAAAACCTAAGTTACCAGCTCTCTTTACTTGTCAATCGACTTCTTGTTATCTTTCATAAATGTGACATTTTCACCATCACAAGTGTCTCCTTAGTTCTGAATATAATATAATGTGTTTTACAATCAACTTTGAGTACATTTGAGGAAATTGCATATTCAGCGTTTTCGCCGAGAAATACGCTTATTCAGCCANGGCCGCCGCAAGGCACGACGTAATTATAAACTGCTTCTTTTGGAGAAAAAAAAAAATGAAGTTTTTAAATTGATTCGGTGATCCTCTCAATATATCAAGGTATTTGTTCTTGAAAACCTAAGTTACCAGCTCTCTTTACTTGTCAATCGACTTCTTATCTTTCATAAATGTGACATTTTCACCATCACATGTGTCTCCTTAGTTCTGAAAATAATATAATGTGTTTTACAATCAACTTTGAGTACATTTGAGGAAATTGCATATTCAGCGTTTTCGCCGTGAAATACGCTTTTTCAGCCAATATTAGATTAAAAGAGAATGGACATACCTCCAAAACGGATGCTATCAGCAGGAACTATTTCATAATTTCCACTACTTCTTTTCCGTGAAATCACGTCTAAGGTGAAAAAAATCGAGAAATAACTTAATAATCTAGTATTCCGGTTCAAGAGGAATCACAGAAGTGAGAGGTTTTTCCTAATTAAATGTGGTTTTTGGTGTAACACAAACCTTGATATTGTGATTTTTTTTTTTTTTTTTACAGCCACGAGGCTCGACGTAATTTTAAAGTACTGCTGGGAAAAAAAATGTTTTTTAAATTAATTCGGTGATCCTCAAAATGTTTCATGCTATTGTTCTTAAAAAAAAAAAAAAGGTGCCAGCTCTCTTTACGTGTCTGTCGACTTTTTGTTATCCTTCATAATGTGACTTTTTTACCCTCAGAAGTGTCTTCTTAGTTCTGAATATAATAAAATGTGTTTTACAATCAACTTTGAGAACACTTGAGGATGTTGCATATTCAGCGATTTCGCCGAGAAATACTCATCTTAGGCCATCATTAGATTAAAAGAGAGTGGACCTACATATATTACGTATGCTACCAGCAGGAACTATTTCACAATTTTCACTATTTCTTGTCCTTGAAGTCACGGCTAAGGGAGAAAAAGAATAGAAAAAGCAGAAGTTAATAATCCAGAGTTACGTCCCATGAGGAATCAAAGAATTGAGAGATTTTACCTAAGGAAATGTGGTTTATGGTGTAAGAAAAACCTTAATATTGTGAATATTTTTTTTTTACAGCTATGAGGTTTGACATATTTTTAAACTACTACTGGAGAAAAACAAAACTGATTTTAATTGTTTCGATGATCCTCACAATTTTTCAAGCTGTTTGTTCTTGAAACCAATGGTGCCAGCACCCACAACGTGTCACTGGATTCCTTGTTATCTTTCATAAAAGTGACATTTTTACCGTCACAAGTGTCTTCCTTGTTCTGAATATAATATAATGTGTTTTACAATCAACTTTGACAACACTTGAGGAAGTTGAATATTCTGCGTTTTCGCCGAGAAATATGCTTATTCAGCCATCATTAGATTAAAAGAGAATGAATGGAACTACCTCCAAAACGGTTGCTATCAGCCGGAACTATTTCGCAATTTGAACTACTTCTTGTCCTTGAATTCACGCATATGGGGAAAAAATCGACAAATCAGAAGCTAATAATCCAAAATTTCGTCTCATGAGGAATCACAGAATTGATAGATTTTTCCTAAGGAAATGTTATATTTGGAGTAACAGAAACCTTGATATTGTGATGATTTTTTTTTTACCGCCACAAGGCTCGACGTAATTTTAAACCTCTTCTTCTGAAGAAAAAAAATGAAGTTTTTAAACTGTCTCGGTGATCCTCACAATGTTTCAAGCTATTTGTTCTTGAAAACCAAAGGTACCAGCTGTCTTTACGTGTCAATCAACTACTTGTTATCCTTCATAAATGTGACATTTTCACCCTCACAAGTGTCTTCTTAGTTCTGAATATAATGTGTTTTACAATCAACTTTGAGAACATTTGAGAAAGTTGCATATTCAGCGTTTTAGCCGAGAAATGTGCTTATTCAGCCATCACTAGATTAAAAGAGAACGACACCTCCAAAACGGAAGCTATCACCCGCACCTATTTTACAATTTGCACTACTTCTTGTCTGTGAATTCACGTCTTAGGGAAAAAAAAAAGTCGACAAATAATAAGTTAATAATCCAGAATTCCGTCTCAAGATGAATCACAGAAGTGAGAGATTTTACCTAAGGAAATGTGGTTTATGGTGTAACACAAACCTTGATATTATGAAAAAGTTTTTTTTTTTTTTTACAGGCACGAGTCTCGACGTAATTTTAAACTACTGCTGGAGAAAAAAAAATGAAGTTTTTAAATTGATTCGGTAATCCTCAAATATTTCAAGCTATTTATTCTTAAAAATCAAAGGTACCAGCTCTCTTTACGTGTCAGTCGACTTCTTGCTAAACTTCATAAATGTAACTTTTTCACCCTCACAAGTGTCTTGTTAGTTCTAAATATAATATGTGTTTTACAATCATCTGAGAACATTTGAGGAAGTTGCATATTCAGCGTTTTCGCCGAGAAATACGCTTACTCAGCCATCATTAGATCAAAAGAGAATGGACTTCCTCCAAAACAGATGCTATCAACCGGAACGGTTCCATAACTTTCACTACTTCTTCTCCTTGACGTCAGGGATAAGGGAAAAGAAAAATCGACAAATCAGAAGTTTATAATCCAGATTTAGGTCTCAGGAGGAAACACAGTATTGAAAGATTTTACCTGAGGAAATGTGGTTTATGTAGTAACAGAAACCTTGATATTGATTTTTTTTTTTTTACCGCCACAATGCTCGACGTAATTTTAAACCTCTTTTTCTGGAGAAAAAAAATGTTTTTAAAATGTCTCGGTGATCCTCACAATATTTCAAGCTATTTCTTCTTAAAAACCAAAGTTGCCAGCTTTCTTTACGTGTCAGTCGACTTCTTGTAACTGTGACATTTTCACCCTCACAAGTGTCTTCTTAGTTCTAAATATAATATAATGTGTTTTACAATCAACTTTGAGAACACTTGAGGAAGTTGAATATTCAGCGTTTTCGCCGAGAAATACGCTTATTCAGCCATCATTATAGTAAAAGATAATGGACCTAAGTCCAAAACAGATGCTATCAGCCGGAACTATTTCTCAATTTGCGCTTTATCTTGTCCGTGAAATCACGTCTAAGGGGAAAAAATCGACAAATAAGAACTTAAAAATCCAGAATTCCGTCTCTAGAGGAATCACTGAATTGAAAGATTTTACCTAAGGAAATGTGGTTCATGGAGTAACAAAAACTTTGTCATTGTGATGTTATTATTTTTTTTTTTTTGGGGGGGGGGGGGGGTTCGCCACAAGGCACGACGTAATTCTAAACTGGAGGGAAAAAAAAGAAAATTGAAGTTTTTAAATTGATTCAGTGATCCAAACAATGTTTCAAGCTATTTCTTCATAGAAACCTAATGTACCAACACTCTTTACGTGTCCGTCGACTTCTTGTTATCCATCATAAATGTGACATTTTCACTCTCACAACCGTCTTCTTAGTTCTGAATATAATAAGTGTTTTACAATGAACTTTGAGAACATTTGAGGAAGTTGCATTTTGAGCGTTTTCGCCGAGAAATACGCTTATTTAGCATTTATTAGATAAAAGAAAATGGACATACCTTCAAAACGGATGCTATCACCCTGAACTATTTCACAATTTGCACTACTTCTTGTCCGTGAAATCACGTCTAAGGGGAAAAGAAATCGACAAATAACAAGTTAATAATCCATATTTCCGTCTCAAAAGAAGTCACAGTAGTGAGAAATTTTACCTAAGGAAATGTGGTTTTTGGTGAAACACAAACCTTGATAATGTGATTTTTTTTTTTTGAAGCCACGAGGTTGTACGTAATTTTAAATCTGCTGGGAAAAAAAATTGAAGTTTTCAAATTGATTCGGTGATCCTCACCATGTTTCAAGCAATTTGTTCTTAAAAACCAAATTACCAGCTCTCTTTACGTGTCAGTCGACTTCTTGTTATCCTTGATAAATGTGACCTTTTAACCCTCACAAGTGTCTTCTTAGTTCTGAATATAATATAATGTCTTACAATCAACTTTGAGAACATTTGAGGAACTTCCATATTCAGTGTTTTCGCCGAGAAATACATTATTCAGCCATCGTTAGATTAAAAGAGAATGGACTGCTTCCAAAACAGATGCTATCAGCCGGAACTATTTCATAATTTGCACTACTTCTTGCCATTGACGTCAGGGATAAGGGAAAAGAAAAATCGTCAGATCAGAAGCTTATAATCCAGAATTCCGTCTCAGGAGGAATCACAGAATTGAAAGATTTTACATGAGGAAATGTGGTTAATGTAGTAACAAAACCTTGATATTGTGATTTTTTTTTTTTTACCGCCACGAGACGCGACGTAATTTTAAAATGCGTCTGGAAAAAAAAAAAAATGTTTTTAAAATGTCTCGGTGATCTTCACAATGTTTCAAGCTATTTGTTCTTAAAAACCAAAGGTGCCAGCTCTCTTTACGTGTCTGTCGACTTATTGTCATCCTTAGTAAATGTGACATTTTCACCCTCACAAGTGTCTTCTTAGTAATAAGTATATAATAATGAGTTTTACAATCAACTCTGAGAACACTTGAGGAAGTTGAATATTCAGCGTTTTCGCCGAGAAATACGCTTATTCAGGGATCATTACTATAAAAGATAATGGAATTACGTCCAAAACGGATGCTACCACCCGGAACTATTTTACATTTTGCACTACTTCTTGTCCGTGAAATCGCGTGTAAGGGAAAAAAAAAAATCGACAAATAAGAACTTAAAAATCCAGAATTCCGTCCCTAGAGGAATCACAGAATTGAAAGATTTTACCTAAGGAAATGTTGTTCATGGAGTAACAGAAACCTTGTTATTGTGATAATGTTTTTTTTTTTTTTGGGCCGCCGCAAGGCACGACGTAATTATAAACTCCTTCTACTCGAGAAAAAAATGAAAAAGGAAATGTAGTTTTCAAATTGATTCGGTGATCCTTTCAATGAATCAAGGTATTTGTTCTCGCAAACCTACGTTACCAGCTCTCTTTACTTGTCATCGACTTCTTGTTATCTTTCATAAATGTGACATTTTTACCATCACAAGTATCTCCTTAGTTAAAAACATAATATAATGTGTTTTACAATCAACTTTGAGTACATTTGAGGAAATTCCATATTCAGCGTTTTCGCCGAGAAATACGCTTATTCAGCCATCATTAGATTAAAAGAGAATGGACATACCTCGAAAACAGATGCTATCAGCCGGAACTATGTCATAATTTTCACTAACTCTTCTCTTTGACGTCAGGGGTAAGGGAAAAGAAAAATCGACAAATCAGAAGTTTATAATCCAGAATTCCGTCTCATGAGGAAACACAGTATTGAAAGATTTTGCCTGAGGAATTGTGGTTTATGTAGTAACAGACACCTTGATATTGTGATTTTTTTATTTTACCGTCACGAGGCTAGACATAATTTTAAACTGCTTCTTCTGGAGAAAAAAAATAATAATGTTTTTAAAATGTCTCGGTGATCCTCACAATATTTCAAGCTATTTGTTCTTAAAAACCAAAGGTGCCAGCTTTATTTACGTGTCAGTCGACTTCTTATCCTTCGTAAATGTGACATTTTCACCCTCACAAGTGTCTTCTTAGATCTAAATATAATATGTGTTTTAATATCAACTTTGAGAACACTTGAGGAAGTTGAATATTCAGCGTTTTCGCCGAGAAATACTCTTCTTCTGCCATCATTAGATTAAAAGAGAATGGACATACCTCCAAAACAGATACTATCAGCAAGAACGTTTTCACAATTTCCACTACTTCTTTTCCGTGAAATCACGTCTAAGGGGAAAAAAATCGAGAAAAAACTTAACAATCCAAAATTCCGGTTCAAGAGGAATCACAGAAGTAAGAGGTTTTACCTAAAGAAATGTGCTTTTTGGTGTAACGCAAACCTTGATGTTTTTTTTTTTTAAGCCACGAGGCTCGACGTAATTTTAAAGTACTGCTGGAGAATAAAAATGGTTTTTAAATTAATTCGGTGATCCTCAAAATGTTTCATGCTATTGTTCTTAAAAACCAAAGGTACCAGCTCTCTTTATGTGTCAGTCGACTTTTTGTTATCCTTGATAAATGTGACTTTTTTACCCTCAGAAGAGTCTTCTTAGTTTTGAATATAATATAATGTTTTACAATCAATTTTGAGAACATTTAAGGAACTTCCATATTCAGCGTTTTCGCCGAGTAATACGCTTTTCAGCCATCATTAGATTAAAAGAGAATGGACTACCTCCAAAACAGATGCCATCAGCCGGAACTATTTCACAATTTGCACTACTTCTTGTCATTGACGTCATGGATAAGGGAAAAGAAAAATCGACAAATCAGAAGTTTATAATCCAGAATTCCGTCTCAGGAGGAATCACAGTATTGAAAAATTTTACCTGAGGAAATGTGGTTAATGTAGTAACAGAAAACTTGATATTGTGATTTTTTTTTTTACCGCCACGAGGCGCGACGTAATTTTAAACTGCTTCTGGAGAAAAAAAAATGTTTTTAAAATGTCTCGGTGATCCTCAAAATGTTTCAAGCTATTTGTTCTTAAAAACAAAAAGTGGCAGTTCTTTTTACGTGTCAGTCGACTTCTTGTTATCCTTCGTAAATGTGACATTTTCACCCTCAAAAGTGTCTTCTTAGCTCTAAGTATAAAATAATGTTTTACAATCAACTTTGAGAACACTTGAGGAAGTTGAATATTCAGCGTTTTCGCCGAGAAATTCGCTTATTCAGGGATCAGTACAATAAAAGATAATAGAAATACGTCCAAAACGGATGCTATCAGCGGGAACTATTTCACAATTTGCACTAGTCCGTGAAATCACGTGTAAGGGGAAAAAAAACGACAAATAAGAACTTAAAAATCCAGAATTCCGTCTCTACAGGAATCACAGAATTGAAAGATTTTACCTAAGGAAATGTGGTTCATGAAGTAACAGAAGCCTTGATATTTTGATTTTTTTTTTTTTGGCCGCCGCATGGCACGACGCAATTATAAACTGCTTCTTCTGGAGAAAAAAAGAAAAAGAAAATGAAGTTTTTAAATTGATTCGGTGATCCTCTCAATGTATCAAGGTATTTGTTCTTGAAAACCTAAGTTACCAGCTCTCATTACTTGTCAATCGACTTCTTGTTATCTTTCAAAAATGTGACATTTTCACCATCACAAGTGTCTCCTTAGTTCTGAATATAATATAATGTGTTTTACAATCAACTTTGAGTACATTTGAGGAAATTGCATATTCAGCGTTTTCGCCGAGAAATACGCTTATTCAGCCAATATTAGATTAAAAGAGAATGGACATACCTCCAAAACGGATGCTATCAGCAGGAACTATTTTACAATTTCCACTACTTCTTTTCCGTGAAATCACGTCTAAGGGGAAAAAATCGAGAAATTACTTAATAATCCAGAATTCCGGTTCAAGAGGAATCACAGAAGTGAGAGGTTTTACCTAAGGAAATGTGGTTTTTGGTGTAACATAAACCTTGATATTGTGATTTTTTTTTTTACAGCCACGAGGCTCGACGTAATTTTAAATTACTGCTGGGAAAAAAATGGTTTTTAAATTAATTCGGTGATCCTCAAAATGTTTCATGCTATTGTTCTTAAAAACCAACGGTACCAGCTCTCTTTACGTGTCAGTCGACTTTTTGTTATCCTTCATAATGTGACTTTTTTACCCTCAGAAGTGTCTTCTTAGTTCTGAATATAATAAAATGTGTTTTACAATCAACTTTGAGAACACTTGAGGATGTTGCATATTCAGCGTTTTCGCCGAGAAATACTCTTCTACTGCCAGCATTAGATTAAAAGAGAGTGGACCTACATATATTACGGATGCTACCAGCCGGAACTATTTCACAATTTGCACTATTTCTTGTCCTTGAAGTCACGGCTAAGGGAGAAAAAGA
>JAGKTI010039595.1:0-10540 GCA_018397915.1 Birgus latro | reverse complement strand
ACTACCTTTACTAATTATAAGTGTGCAGTCACAGTGAACCCAACTGAGGACACTGGTGACAAATGGGTAGTCGAGGTGACGAGTCCTTTGTTAATGATAAGTATAGCCATAAGTGTACAGTCACAGTGAACCCAGCTGAGGACAGTGATGACAAATGGGTAGTCGAGGTGACGAGCCCTTTGTAATGTTAAGTATAGCCATAAGTGTGCAGTCACAGTGAGCCCAACTGAGGACACTGATGACAGGCGGGTAGTCGTGGTACGATCCCAGCCGAGGGCACTGACGACGAGCCCTTTTATTAGGCGTAAGTGTAGATTAGAAAAAGCAACTATTGGGGAAATAACGGCGACATGCCTATGAAATTTGCTATTAATTGACTTTCGGCTAAAAAGTACCTTCTTTTGTGTGTGTGTGGATTGATTGCTGGGTGGATGAAATTGTAATTTAGTGTAACCCTTGCATTGACACTATTGATACTCCACCTTGACTCATCCCCACAGGTACAGTCGTTGGGTGAAGAAGATGTCCAGGACCATTGATCGTCTGCTGCACCCTGGCACTTCATCTCTTCTGCCCTCGTCGCATTTATTATTGCCTTAATATGTATTATTATTGCTTACACGTAGGTACAGTTACACTACAACTGTCACACCTACACCGTGTATCACATACACCACGCTACATAACAATTAGTTGTTAATGTAAATGTAGCGAATTTTTGCTCAGTTGACCTGAGTGCAGGACTTTCCACTGTCGTTTCGGAGTTTTTCCCTCAAGCTTGGTTTCCTTAACGTAAATACGAGGTTTTTACGCTCACAGGCGACACTGTTTCCCTCCTGTAACAGGATAGTACACACACCACAGTGTGAATCTTGTGTGGCTGAGTTAGGATGTATATACATAGTGTCAAATTTTACTCTAGGGTAAAATTTGAAAAATTTCACGGGTGTAATGTCACGAATTTTCTTCATTGTAAAATCACTTTAAGTTAAATCGTGACATCCAGTGATTTTGTGAGGAGCAAATTAATATGTACGATAATTTTTAGTTGTCAGGCTTTGCTCTGGGCCCATTTGCGCATGCGCGCGAGCTCCCACCCGCGCCGTGTTGCGTATTCAAATCAGTCTGTTCTTAGTCACGGAAAGATTGGGTCGTACGCCTCTAGAGGCTCGAGTGAATTCTTTATTTCAGATCTCAGCTTGAATCGGCGTGTCTTCCCTAGCTCCCACCCTGTTGGTGATTGACTATAGTACAGTCTCATCCATACCGATCAGTATTTTCTGGTTTTTTCCTAGGCTAAGCTTTTTGAAATATTTAGCCGTTATCTGAGTGTCTGAGTGAATGAGTGCATTTCTCTCATTTGATTTGAATTTCATGTAACGTAAATTCATTTCTTTGTAATTAATAAATTCACAGTTCTTTTCTTGAGCTTTGTTAAAGTATATTAACTGTGTTTGATTACTCCACTCTATTATTTAATACAGTTTTGCTACTCTGCGTTAGCACAACTTTTGAATTAAATCACGGCCGGTACTTAGGCCAGCTTTGGCATCACTCCTTAAATCCGTTGTGCTAGCTAGGAGTTTGGCTCAGCCAAGAGCCTGTTATTATTATTATCATCATTTTTTTTTATTGTTGGGGGGGGAGAAGAAACTTTCTCGTAGGCCAACGGTACAATATTGCAGCCCAATACAGCTTCTAGTCTCTGCTGCGTGCCGTTGAGGAAGTTTGTAATTCTCGACCCTAGAGAATTGACATAGCACACAGCTATACATTGTATACCAATTATACAATATTTCATTATTTCTTGGGAATACTTAAATTTCCCCTGACATCTGGCGACACGCCAGAGTAAAAATCTCATTTTCCCCTGACAGAAATATTCCCTTCTTTTTCTTCATTTTTTTTTAAATTCAGTAAGCATGCTCAATGTATTTTTAAAGTGCTTCTACTACCAATTAAAAAGAATATTGAATCGAAGTTTCTAACCTCTTTCGATGACAAAGACATCAAGTCAAACTTATTGTCATTAAACAACTGAGATGCCGTTTGTCTTTACACGTCAATCGATTTCCTGTCGTACTGTATTTACGAAAATGTGATTTTTTCAACCTCAGAGATGTCTTCTGAGTTTGGGAAATAATTGGGAGTGTTTCATAATCAGTTTTGAGTACATCTACGGAAAATGCATATTAAACATTTTTGACCAAAAAATAACTTTATACAGCTATCACTACGGAGAAATAGTTTTGAACAACACAAAAGCAAATGTTATCGGCCGTAACTGGTTTCACAGTTGGCACTACCTTCTCTTCCTGAATGAATATAAAAAAATGAATAGACTCATACAAACATAAATAACCAGTAATCTGAACACGACAGACAACAGATCAGCTCGACGCTCCGGCAACCTGATAATTTGAATAAACATTATGAACAATAACACTGCTTATATGGGGAGCCAAGTAGTGTTTATAAATTGTATATCTCAGTACGCGTATGTATTTACTTTTTCTAATAACTTTTATCTAATAATCAACATCTAAACAATTTTCTTATCAACGATTAATTGCCGTTCGGAGTGATCTTACCTTGATAAAGATGGATAATGATATCAGACGAACCGTCATACTGCGAGAATATTTGATTTCTTATAAATGATCATTAGGATCGATATGCCACTTTAAAGCCCAAGTTATGCAGATTTAAAAAAAAAAATCCATTTCTTCTCTTATTTTCCAGTGTGTTCACGTCACTAAACAAAAACTAAGGGCTTAAAAACCCTTAAATGAAAGCCTTCTTTCCCTGACAATCGATTTCATTATACGTTATACCTCACTTGGCCTTGGACCTGATTTTTGTCCGAAACGGAATATTGTTACCCTTAGAAATGTTCTTTGAATTTCAACTACATCTGGGAGCATTTTCCAACTATTTTAGAGTATATTTGAGGAAACTGCATGTTTAGTATTTTCGACCTCAACTATGCAGTATTAGCATCACTCAGTATAATAGTTTTGAATTATCCCTATACCGGATGCTCTAACCGTAACAAAACAGCTTGACCATTTTTTAAATCTGAAGTTACCACAACAAATAAAAAATAAGAGTCATTAATGACCCTCTTCCAAGCGTAGAAATTCAGTCTTCAAACAATATTAATACAGTTCAATCAGTGGCACTTTATCCTGCAATTTTTGTAGCTGTCATGCACTACATGTCAACGGAGATGAGGGAGAAAGATATAAATGGTAATTAATTATATATTTCAGTATTGCGATAGTGTTTATACTTTCTCGAAAACATTTTTATGTAAGAGTCATGAGATCATCAATAAATGACCCTCTTCCAAGCGTAGAAATCCAGTCTTCAAACAATATTAATATAGCTCAATCAGTGGCACTTTATCCTGCAATTTTTGTAGCTGTCATGCACTACATGTCAACGGAGATGAGGGAGAAAGATATAAATGGTAATTAATTATATATTTCAGTATTGCAATAGTGTTTATACTTTCTCGAAAAAAATCTTATGTAAGAGTCATGAGATCATCAATATTCCTTCTCACAAGGTATCACAGTTTTGAGAGATTTTGTATAAGGAAATTGGATTATGGTGTAACAAGCTCCTTCTTAATATGGAAATATTCCCGTCTTCTTCTTCTTCTTTTTATTCAGTAAGAATGCTCGATGTAAGTTTTAAGTGCACCAACTGCAACTAAAAAAGGATATTCATTCGAAATATCTTGTTTTTTTGATAACGAAAACATCAGTTCAAACTTTAACACATGAGACGCCGTTTCTCTTTAAGTGTCAATCGACCTCCTGTTATACTGTATGTTTCGCAAATGTGATTTTTTCACCCAAAGAGATGTCTTCTGAGTTTGAGAAATAATGGGGAGTGTTTCACAATCAATTTTGAATACATCTGTGGAAAAGGCATATTTAGCGTTTTCGACAAAAAATAAGTTTATACAGCCATCATTACGGAGAAATAGTTTTGAACTACATCCAAAGCGAATGTTATCAGCCGTAACGGGGCCACAATTGGCATTATCTTTTCGTCCTGAAGATACTACTAAGATGATTTTTAAAAAAGTCAAGAGACTCATCGAAAATTAAATAACCAGTAATCTGAACACGATAGACAACAGTTCAGGTCGACACTCCGGCAACCTTCATTTTTTAAAGAAACATTATGAACAATAAAACTGCGTATATCGGGACCCAAGTAGTGTTTATTATTTCTATATCTCAGTACGCCTATGAATTTACATTTTTCTAATAATATATATCTAACAATGAACACTTAAACAATTTTCTTGTCAACGATTAATTGCCTTTCGGAGTTATTTTACCTACTTAACGATGGATAGTGATATCACACGATCCGTCAAACAGCGAAAGTTTTCGATTTCTTATATTTGACCAGGAGACTCATGATGCCACTTTGAAGCACATGTCATACAGGTAAAAATGATAACCGTTTCTTCTCTAATCTTCCAGTTAGTTTTCAAGTCTTCAAACAAACACTATGGGCTTAAAAACCCTCCATTAAAACCTTCTTTACCTAAGAATCGATTTCATTATATGTAATACCTCATTTGGCCTTGGTTCTGATTTATTCCCAAAGACGGAATTTTCTTTCCCTCAGAAATGTTCTCCGAATTCATCTACATCTGGGAGTGTCTTCCAGCTATTTTAGAGTACAATTGTGGAAGTTGCGTATTTAATATATTCGTCCTCAATTATGCGGTTATTAGCATCACTCAGTATAATTGTTTTTAATTATCCCTAAAGCGGATGATCTTACCGTTACAAAACAACTTGACCATTTTTTTATCTGAAGTTACCACTACAAATGAAAAAAAGTCATAAATGACCCTCTTCCAAACGTCGAAATCCAGTCCTCAGACAACATTAATATATTTCATTCAGCGGTACTTCATCCTGCAATTTTTGTAGTTGTAATGTACTATATGTCATCGGAGATGATGAAGAAAGTTATTAATGGTAATTAATTATATATCTCAGTATTGCGATAGTGTTTATACATTCTCAAGCAAATCTTTATGTAACAGTCATGAGATCATCTATATTCCTTCTCACGAGGTATCACAGTTTTGAGAGATTTTATTGAAGGAAAGTGGATTATGGTGTAACATGATCCTTCTATCTATCTATCCATTGCCAGACGCCTCAATCCCGCACGGGGTGGCCACAAACAAATCGCCTCCATGTTGCTCTGTCCCCCGCCATTTCACTAACCCGCTCCCAACTCACACCCCCCTCTCTCCTCCACCTCTCCACTCCATCCCTCCATCTCATCCTCGGCCTCCCCCTTCCTCTCGCCCCCTCCACCTCACTCACATACACTCTCCTTGTCAGTCTTTCACTCTCCATCCTCTCCACATGCTCAAACCACCTTAACGTGTTCGCTTCCTATCACGTCCACAACCACACCACAATGCTCCTTCACTTCCTCATTTGTTAGTCTGTTTCTCCATGTGACTCCTCATGCACCTCTCAAATAACTCATTTCCACTGCTCTCACTCTTGACTTCTGTCCTTCCAACAGGGTCCAAGCTTCACTTCCATATGTTAGAGTTGGTATCACAATAGTGTCATGTAACAACTTTTTCACTTCCATTCTCACCTCCCTGTTTCTTATCACTGCTTTCAACGAACCGGCCACCTTCCTTCCCTGCTGCACCCTTTCAAGCACTTCACCCTCCAGACTTCCATCCTTACTCATCACACTACCCAAGTACTTAAATGCACTCACATTGTCCATATCCTTCCCATCCAATCTCACTCTACATTCACTGGCTTCACTTCTCTCAAAGACCATCGCTTTACTCTTCCCTACATTCACCTTTAGATCCCGTTTCTTACACACTCCCAAACTCATCTACCAAGCCTTGCAGCTCCCCTTCATCTTCACTCAACGATCCTTCATAATGTGGAAATATTCTCATCTTCCTATTCTTCTTCTTTTATTCAGTAAGAATCCTCAATGTAATATTTAAGTGCTTCTGCCACAAATAAAAAAGACAATTCATTCGAAGTTTCTTGTTTCTGTCGATGACGAAGACATCAGTTCAAACTAATTGTTATTAAACACCTGAGATGCCGTCTCTACGTGTCAATCGATTTCCTGTTATCCTGTATGTTTCCTAAATGTGATTTTTTCACACTTAGAGATGTCTTCAGGGTTTGTGAAATAATTGGGAGAGCTTCTTTATGAATTTTGAGTACATCTGTGGAAAATGAATATTTAGCGTTTTCGACCAAAAATAAGTTTATACAGCCATCACTAAGGAGAAATAGTTCTGAACTACACCCAAAGCGAATGTTGTCAGCCGTAACTGGTTCACAGTTGGCACTACCTTTTCATCCTGAAGACCGTACTAAGATGAATATTAAAATAGTCAAAAGACTCATCGAAAATTAAATAATCAGTAATCTGAAAACGATAGACAACACTTCAGGTCGACGCTCCGGCAACCTGATTTTTGAAAAGAAACATTATGAACAATAAATCTGCGTATATGGGTACCAAACAATGTTTATAAATTGTATATATCAGTACCGGTATATATTAAGATTTTTTAATAATAATTGCCCTAGTTGCCATACAGGGTATATTGGAAGCACTATACGAGCTTTCAAGTTAAGGACTGACGAGCACAGAGGTCACTCAAGCATGTCAGGTCTCCCTGTGAGCGACCCTCCTCACTCAGCGGTAAGGGAACATTCACATCATTGTAATACTTCTATTGATCCCAAGAACTTTTGTATAATAGACACATGTACCAGTAAGAATCTAAGAATACTTGAATCCATTCATTTTTATAAACGAAAACCGGTCCTAAACAACTGTCTGTCTGTTGTCCCCCTGAATATATTGTGCAGCTAAGTCCCCCCTGTAATTTAACACTACTTTTTTTTTCCTTATATAAGTACGATGAGCCAGTGTAAAAATAATTCTTTCAGGCTTTTGATTAGCTTACAGGTCATTTTTATCTTTTTAGATCCACTGAAGATGACATAGATGAATATGTCGAAACGTCTGGACATAATAAAAATGCTGTTCGTTGTAAGACTGTTATTGCTTGTCCTGTACAAGTTGCGGTTCCCTCAGACCAAGTCTGTCTCATCAATTTTTTAAGTAATATATACGTAATAATCAGTACTTATCCAATTATCTTGGAAACAATTTATTGCCACTCGGAGTGATTTCCCCCCTGGGTAAAGATGGCTAGTGATATCACACGACCCCTCATACTGTGAAAATATTCGGTTTCTTATCATTGATCAGGGGGCTCAATATGCCACTTTAAAGCCCAAGTTATGGATATAAATATAATATCCGTTTCTCCTCTAATTTCCAGTTAGTTTTCACGTTTCCAAACAAACTCTATGGTCCTGAAAACCCTGAAATGAGAACCTTCTTTACATGTGAATCGATTTCATTATATGTAATACCTCATTTGGCTTTGTTACTGATTTTTTCCGAGACGGAATATTTTCACCCTCAGAAATGTTCTCTGAATTTAAAAGCCATCTGGGACTGTTTTCCAGCTAATTTAGAGCCCTTTTGTCGAAGTTGCAAATTTAGTATTTTCGCTCTCAATTATGCCGTTATTAGCATCACTCAGTGTAAGTATTGAATTATCCCTACAGCGGATGCTTTTACCGTAACTTGGACATTTTTTTTTATTTGATGTGTCCACTACAAATAAAAAAAAGTCATAAATGCCCCTCTTCCTAACGTAGAAATCCAAACAGTCCTCAGACGACATTAATGCAGTTCATTCAGTCCTCCTTCAATCAACCTGCAATTTTTGTAGCTGTCATGCACTATATGTCAACCGAGATGAGGGAAAAATGTAAAAATGGTACTTAATTATATATCTCACTATTGAGATAGTGTTTATACTTTCTCAAATAAATCTTTATGTAAGACTTATGAGCTCATCAATATTCCTTCTCACGAGGAATCTCAGTTTTGAGAGATTTTATATAAGGAAATTATTCCTATGGTGTAAGGCAACCTGTCATAACGTGGAAATATTCCCTTCTTCTTCTTCTTCATTTTTTTATTCAGTAAGCATGCTCGATGTATTTTTAAAGTGCTTCTACTGCAAATTAAAAAGAATATTCATTTGAGGTTTCTAACATCTTTCGATGACGAAGACATCAGGTCAAACTTATTGTTATTAAACAACTGAGATGCCGTTTCTCTTTACATGTCAATCGATTTCCTGTCGTACTGTATGTTTCGTAAATGTGATTTTTTCAACCTCAGAGATGTCTTCTGAGTTTGGGAAATAATTGGGAGTGTTTCACAATCAATTTTGAGTACATCTGTGGGAAATGCATATTAAACATTTTCGACCAAATATAACTTTATACAGCCATCAAAAGGAGAAACAGTTTTGAGCTACACCCAAAGCGAATGTTATCAGCTGTAACTGGTTTCACAATTGGCACAACCTTTCTTCCTGAAGTCCCTACAAAAATGAATTTAAAAAATATCAATAGACTCATACAAAAATAAATAACCAGTAATTTGAACACGACAGACAACAGATCAGGTCGACGCTCCGGCAACCTGATATTTTAAAGAAATATTATGAACAATAAAACTGCGTATATGGGGAGCCAAGTAGTGTTTATAAATTGTATATCTCAGTACACGTATGTATTTATTTTTTCTAATAATTTATATCTAACAATCAACACCTTAACAATTTTCTTGTCAACGATTAATTGCCGTTAGGAGTGATTTTACCTTGGTAAAGATTGATAATGATATAACACGAACCGTCATACTGCGAAAATATTCGATTTCTTATATTTGATAAGGAGGCTTAAGATGCAGCTTTAAAGCCCAAGTTATGCAGATAAAAACAATATCCGTTTCTTCTCTACTTTTCTAGTTAGTGTTCACGTGTCTAAACAAAAACTTGGGACTTAAGAACCCATAAATAAAAGCCGTCTCCCCCTCACACTCGATTTCATTATACGTTATACTTCATTTGGCCTTGGTTCTGATTTTCTTCCGGAACGGAATATTGTTACCCTCAGAAATGTTCTCTGAATTTCAACTACATCTGAGAGAGTTTTCCAACCCTTAGAGTACTTTTGAGGAAATTGCATATTCAGTATTTTCGACCTCAACTATGCGGTTATTAGCATCACTCAGTATAATAGTTTTGAATTATCCCTATACCGGATGCTCTAACCGAAACAAAACAACTTGACCATTTTTTTAAATCTGAAGTTACCACTACAAATAAAAATAAAAATTAAAGTCTTAAATGACCCTCTTTCTAACGTAGAAATCCAGTCTTCAGACAATATTACTACAGTTCAATCAGTGGTACTTTATCCTGCATTTTTTTTTTTTTTTTTAGCTGTTATGCACTTTATATCAACGGAGATGAGGGAGAAAGTTATAAATGGTAATTAATTATATATCTCAGTATTGCGATAGTGTTTATACTTTCTCGAAGAAATTTTTATGTAAGAATCATGAAATCATCAATATTCCTTCTCACCAGGTACCACAGTTTTGAGAGATTTTATATAACGAAAGTGGATTGTGGTGTAACAAGATCCTACATAAACCATAATATGGAAATATTCCCTTCTTCTTCATCTTCTTCTTTTTTATTCAGTAAGAATGCTCGATGTAATTTTTAAGTGCATAAACTGCAAAGAAGAATATTCATTCGATGTTTCTTGTTTTTTTTCGATGACGAAAACATCAAAACATCAAACGTATTAAACATATGAGATGCCGTTTCTCTTTACGTATCAATTGATCTCCTGTTATACTGTATGTTTCCTAAATGTGATTTTTTCGCCCTCACGGATGTCTTCTGAGTTTGGGAAATAATTGGGAGTGTTTCACAATCAATTTTGAGTACATCTGTGGAAACTGCATATTTAGCGAGTTCGACAAAAAATAAGTTTATACAGCCATCACTACAGAGAAAGAGTTTTGAACTACACCCAAAACGAATGTTATCAGCCGTAACTGGGCCACAATTGGCACTATCTTTTCGTCCTGAAGATACTACTAAGATGATTTTAAAGAAGTCAAAAGTCTCATCGAAAATTAAATGACCAGTAAATCTGAACACGACAAACAACAGTTCATGTCGACACTCCAGCAACATGATTTTTTAAAGAAACATTATGAACAATAAAACTGCATATATTGGGAGCCAAGTAATGTTTATTGAAATACAGGAGTTAGGGGTTAAAGCCACCAACCACCCGACAAGCGGAGCAGACGACATCAGCTCCCCCAACCCCCCCCCCCCCCCAGATCACTGGGAGATTACCGCCAGCGCGGCACGGATGGGAGCAGGAACGACGTACCTGTCCGACTCCCCGGCGCCCCTAGCAGTCGCCGGCACCTTGTCTCCAGCCGGAACACAGCTCTGCAGGTAAGGGGTGGAGTTTACAACTCCACACAGCGCCGCGGTACTGACAGTTGTCGTACCGGGTACGGGGCAGAGTTGGCC
>JAGKTI010039594.1:0-10540 GCA_018397915.1 Birgus latro | reverse complement strand
GTTGTGCTTCCCTGGTCTACACCATTCTACATGCACAGTACACACTACACTACCTTTTCAAAATTAACCCGAGGCGTCCCGACTGTGTATGGGTATGTCGCAACGTTTTGTCACGGTGACACCCGACAACGTACCCATAGGTCTCAATTGCAAGGTCAGTCACTTGCACATTTTTCAAGTTTCATGGGTGATTTTTGGTAGGCATACGTGGGAGACCTTCCTGTACCTGCTGTCAAGTGGGGATACTGCCTGGCCGCACATGACCCCGCTCCCCCGAACACTCGGCAATTCACCTGTTAGCAGTGTCCTGGCCAGTAAAACCATGTCACTCCACAGTCTCTCCAATGACGAAATTCACTGTGAAAGTGATTCCTGAGGTGGAGGACAAAGAAATAAAGAAGCTAGAGGAAGAAACAAACAGAAGTGATGAGGTGGTAATGTCGTAAAGGAAGGTGCAATATGTCGATGTGTTTGGTGAGTGAACAATGCTTATGTCATCTATAATATTGTATGAAAACCAATATAGTCTCCTACTACACATAAATTCGTACCAAATAAATAAATAAATACGTAATTTAAAGTGGCTTGAATTAGTTAACCCTCCCATAGTTCCTTTTCTTTGAAGCCAGGTACCCCGAGAGAGAATGAAAAGTTAAGGCTGACTGTCACCTGTAGCAACATTTATAAGCTCAGGAGGGCGATTTCACTATGAATTTTCGATGTTTTTCTTTAAAAGTAGAGGTTTGAGCCAAAAGAAAAAAAATCCGAAATTGCTCAGGATTGGGGGGGATCGGAGGTGGGATATCGGTCGGGACGTGACAGGTTAAAGAAAAATGGCGTTTTTTAACAATGCTTCGGAGTCCCCAGGAGGGGGGGGGCATAAATGCCACCACCTTCCACCCCTCTCCGGTGATGACCCAATATGTCTAGAACCACTGTCTGACTCACTTCTTCATTTCTGCAACATTCACGGCCTTTCTTCTAACTTTCTTTCTGTGGAACACCACCTCTCCTCTAAACCTCACCTTCTCTTCTTAACAGAGACTCAGGTGTCTGAGGCAACTGACAGCAAACCTTTTTCTGTATCCTCATTCTTTCTCTATACTCATTTCATAGCCAAAGGTAGCTGTTGTGTATGTGTACGCAACAACCTATCTTGCTCTCGTGTTCATGAACTTGATTTTTCTAAATTCTCAACTCTCTGGCTTCAGCTCTCCTGTCATTCTCTGAATAAATATATCTTCTCCGTTTACTTTCTGGCTAATTCTGGTGACTATAAAAAATTCGTCGACTATCTTACTTCTTCAATGGAGCGCATTCTACCCACTTCTCCTTTCTCTGAAATCTCCATTCTAGGAGATTTCAATTTTCAACACCACCTCTAGCTCTCCTCTCCTTTCACTGATCCACCTTGTGAACAAGCCTACACATTTTCTATCCTTAATGACATAGAGCAGCTTATATAGCACCTTACTCGTATCCCTGACTTCCTTAAAGAGATCTCCAACATATTTGACCTCTTCCTTATAACTAATCCTTCTGCTTACACTGTTAATCTTTTCTCTCAATTGGGCTTCTCTGATCATAACGTTATTACCTTAACCTGTCCTATCGCTCCAGTGTGGCCTGTGGACCCTGCAAAGGAACGTCGTCTGTGACACTTTGGAGCTGTGGATTGGGAGGCCCTCAGGCAGTACTTCTTTATTTTCCCTGGAATGATTATTGATTCCGCGACTGGGAGCCATCTGCGTGTGCCTTACGCATTACGGAGGTTATTCTCTCGGACATGGAAGCATACATTCCTTTCTCATACCCTTTGACTAATGCAAGAAAGCCTTGATTTAACCCGTCCAGTCCCGACCGTTTTTTTTTTTTTTTTTTTTTTTACCCAGCCTACCCCCAGATCCCGACCGATTTTCGACTTTTTGTTTTTTGGCTGAAACCTTCGATTTTTGTGAGAAACATCGAAAATTCACAGAGAAATCGCGATCCTGAGGTAATAAAATGTTGATACAGGTATCACTCAACCTTACATTTTCCTTCTCTTTCAAGGTACCTGGATAAAGAAAACGAACTATGGAAGGGTTAACGAATTCAAGCCACTTTAAATTATGTATATATTTCATTTATTTGGTACCAGTTTATGTGTAGTACAAGTCTATATTGGTTTTCACACAATAATATATCTGTTCATAAGCAATGTTCACTCACCCAAAACCTCAGTATATGGCACCTTCCTTTACGACATTACCACCTCATCACTTCTGTTTGTTTCTACCTCTAGCATCTTTGTTTCTTTGTCCTCCACCTCAGGAATCACTTTCACCGTCAATTTCGCCATTAGAGAGACTGTGGGGCAATATACCTTTACTGGCTAGGTTACTGCTAACAGGTGAATTGCCCAGTGTGGGGGGAGGGGGGGAATGGGGGTTAGGTGGGTTCAGGCAGTATCCCTGCTTGACAGCAGGTTGAAGAAGGTCCCCCACATAAGGCTACCAAAAATCACCCGCGAATGTTGAAAAATGTGCACACAATGGGCCTTTCAACTGCGTGACATACAATGCACGTTGTTGGATCTGTCCTCGTAAAAAAGTAGCGACGTGCATCGTACATCGGTGGGACTCGGCGGGTTAATCACGCTTGTTCTAATGCTGCCTGCAACAAGGAGAGGAGCCAACACACCCATGAATCACATCTTTCTTATGTTTCTGCCCGAAATTGTGCTAAGTCTGTTCTTCGCTCTGCTAAAAATAATTTCATCCACACTAAATGTTCTCATCTCTACAACTCGAATTCTTCCCACTCCTTCTGGCACCTTGCCAAAAACCTTTCTAACAACTTTCCCTCCTCTTTTCTACTCTGATGGCTCTGTAGCTGTTTCTTCTACTGATAAAGCAGATCTCTTCGTTCAGACTTTCTCCTCCAATTCCACCTTAGACGATTCTGGTGCTGTTCCTCCATCACCTCCCCCATCTGACTTCCTCATGGCTGACATTAAAATTTCTTCAGCTGATGTATTTTCTGCCGTCACTGGCCTCAGTTCTAACAAGGTACATGGGCCTGATGGGAGTCCATCATATTGTCCTCAAGAACTGTGCTTCTGTGCTTACACCCTGCCTATGTAAAGTCTTGCTCCTTTCCATCTTGCTGGAAGTTGCTGTCATTCAGCCTGTCCCCAAAAAGGGTGACCATTCCGAACCCTCTAAGTATCGCCCAATTGCCTTAACATCCTGTGTCTTAAAAGTATTCGAGTCTGTTTTTACCAGAAAAATTATAAAGCATCATTCCTACCATAACATTCTTTCTGATCGTCATTATGGGTTCCGTCAGGGACGCTCCACTGAAGATCTTCTCACCTACCTATCAGACTCCTGGTCATCCTACATTCGGGTCTTTGGCGAAAGCTTTGCCATTGCATTTGACATCTCAAAGGCTTTCGATCGAGTCTGGCATAAATTTTTAATTTCCAAACTGCCCTCTTTCGGTTTCTATCCTTCTATCTATGCCGTCATCTCTAGCTTCCTTTCTGGTTCTATAGCCGCTGTTGTAGACGGCCATCGTTCTTCTTCTAGATCTATCAACAGTGGTGTTCCTCAGGGTTCTGTCCTATCACCAACTTTCTTCCTTTTACTCATCAGTGACTCAGGCTGTACATTCAATCCTATCCACTCGTACGCTGATGATTCCATCCTTCACTTTTCCACTCGGTTCCTGCAATGTCCATCTCAGCAGTTACTTCAATAAACAAGGGATGAGGCACACCTAATGTCTGACTTGGCTCGTATCTCTGACTGGGGTAAAAATAATCTTGTTGTTTTTAATGCATCAAAGACTCAGTTCTTACACCTATCAACCCGACAAAATCTTCCACAGGAGTAACCACTAATGTTTAATAATGACCAGCTCGTTCCTGCATCATCCTTGAACATGCTGGGGTTTCATTCACTCGGGATTTATCTTGGAGAGAACATATTATATCTCTTGTGATATCTGCTTCCAAGAGATTAGGTGTGCTAGCCAACTCCGAACCTTCTTTACCCCTGCACAGTTGTTGACTTTATACATGGGTTTTATTCGCCCCTGTGTAGGGTACAACTCTCATGTGGGGAGAGGCTCCCCAATAGAGCTCTTCTCAATAAGGTGGAGTCAAAGGCTTTTCGGCTCATTAACTCTCCTCCTCTTACTGGCTCCCTTCAACCTCTGTCTCTTCGTCGCACTGTTGCACCCTTATCTCTTTTCTCTCGTTACTTCAATGGCCACTGTTCACCTGAACTGTCTGCTTGCATCCGTCCACCTCTATGATGGGCACGTAGCACCCGAGCAGCGACAAGCTCTCATCCCTTGTCTGTCCAACTCTCTAATGCAAGAGTTAATCGTTACTCCCAGTCCTTCATTTATGTAACTGGTCAGCTCTGGAACTGTATTTCTGTCTGCATTTCCTACTTCCTATGATCTCCAGTCTTTCAAACGCAGTGTGTCCATGTATCTCGATATGAACTGATCTTGAATTTGGCTCTCTTTTGCATTGTTTTTGTTTTTTTCCACACGCATACTCATTTCTAGTTTAGCTTTAAGAATTCAGTGATTCTGTTGCTAGCTCCAATCATCCTTATTTAAACCTGGATTTCAAGGTTACTAAGAGACAACAAAATTCATACATGCCCTCATTGTATTATTTGGTATCAGGAATTCACGGAATTTATGTAGCTACAGTATGTCTGGAAGTTCCATATGCAGGTAGATAGTTATGTATAGGCAACGGCATTCATTGCAAGTGCACAGCAATATTTTGTTTTTGTTTTTTAAGTTACCACCTGATAATGTGCCTCTTGTTAATCCAGAAGAAAAACAAGACCAACTGGATTCCTTGTTTATTACAGAAGACTTCAGGTACTAAGCAAGATGCTGAGTGTTCTTTCAAAATCAGCTTTAGATTTTCCTTAGACTTTGAATATAAGTCAGCAACGAAAAAGCTATTTTTACTATAAGTATGGGGGTTTAATAACAATCCCTCAGTTCGAGAGTTCCCAGCTGCCTACAGAGAGATGTTAATTCACAGTGCAATTGAAGAAGTATATAACTCGTGGAAACTTGTTGCCTTTGGAATCAGCCCCAACCATAACAGCCTCTTGTTATTGTTTAGTAGTTTCCGATGCAACTGCCCCAACAACTAATGTCATTAATTCCTGTCTTTATAAAAGCAGGGTCCTAGAACATAATAACACTGATAAAGGATGGGACTTGGATGTACTTTCAGGAGGGAGAAGCAGAAACTTTCTTTCAGTTAGTGTGATATCTCCTTATGCTGAAAATATTATGATGTATATATAGCTGGATTTGTTTGTGTAAAACTTTATAAAATCTTTGAACTGTGAGGAATGCTGAATTATCTACATAATCAGAATCTATGACTCTCATGTATTATTCGCCCTGAAACTCAAAGATACCCAATCTTTCCATCCAGAGATGTCATTGTTATATGTATCTTATGTGAAAAGAAATTCAGGAACAAAGTCGTGCGTGGTAATGAAGTGCACCCTTGCTCAAAACTGTCAGATGCATGCCAAAAAACTGTAATTCATGTATCGTCTGATTTCCCGAACAAAACTGTATTTTCAGCTTTAGCAAGTCATCCCTGAAAGTGATCTTCTGTACAAAAATTTGTACTGCCAATCAAAGCAGTGGCTGAAACCTATCGATAGGTGAGATACACATATGCAGACAGGTAGTTCTCAGCACAAAACATATCTCTCATAGCTGTTAAGCCTAGATCTACCATGAATAAGTTAGTACTGTTCAGGGGAATATAGTGTGTACTGTAGGAAATATAGTTGTAGCATCCTAATAGAATACAATAAATGTCTAACTGTGCAATAATAATTTCATTCATTTAATACAATGGGATGGTATCAGTGAGTTTACCAGTAAAAAGCAGCATCAGTGACTATATCATAGTGCTCCTGCTTGGGACCTACCCCACACAAACGTGATCGACATGGGGAGGGATGGTTTCTACTGACGGTATGGGCCGCCAGGCTCAGGACGACTCCACCCATCATACCTCCATGGTAAAGGGCAAGGGAGGGATGGAGGTAGAGGATGCAAAGGAAAGGACACAAGAAGGAAGAATGGATCATACTTTTTAGAGCAGTTTGCATGATATAATTACCTGAATTACATACTCAGGCATACTTGTTACGGTATCACTCTGCTTTGGTTGCATTAAGAGTTAAACTGAATGGTTTCCTAAATATACCTCGTCGGTAAATTCCCTGAATTAAAGGGTTAAGGATTCCTATCACGTTGAATTAATTATTTTCATTTTCAATCAATGAAATAATAACACTCATAACTTGAGAACAACAAACCTCAAGAAAGGAAAATATACAGCATAGAGGAGTAGTGAGTGTGATAGTGATTATCACAGAATGCATTTTATTACCTTTTCAGCCAGGAAAATGTATAATGCGTTTCATGTGTGCTCAAGTAGCGGAGAGAAGACAGGTCAGTCATCGACTCATTTTTACTTTTTATCATTGCGACTGACCATTTACAACTTGATTTGTTACTGGTTGTTCCTACCTGAATATACAAATGATTATAAAATCAAACTACGCACATAAACATTCAAAGACATTAAGAGTTTAGAGAAATAATTCCTCTCAGCAGTTTATCTTCATCATCGCAACTCAACTTCCGATCTATAAGATAAGATGGGAAATTAGCTTACAAAATAACAGTGCAGTTCAGTGTCAGCTGGCAAAGTATTTCAAGAAATATGGAATGAGAATAGGAATACTGGAGTCAATGTAGTGTAATGTTTCTTCCCACAAAGTACCACTAGATTGTTGCCGCTGTAATTAAAATTATTCTCGCGCCCTTGCTCTCCACTCAACCCTCGCTCTCCTCTTCTGTGCCCCTCCACCCGCCCAGCTTGTTTAGAAGTATTAGTCTGCCAGTTATATCTGTCTCCTCATTGTCCTGTTTTTAATTATGGTCACGAATTCATTTATGCTTCCGTTAGAGAACTACAGTATTTATTTAAATACTGTCAATCTAAGGGTAATGTTAATTTAGTCCTTTCCTTTTCGGGGATGATTACTATTTCAGCAGTAACAATGCTGAAGTCTTTTTGGGGATACACAGTGCTATTGGTAAAACTTATCATTAAAGTTTCTATATACTGCCCTTGATCATAGATAGTATTGAGTATCTTTGAATACTAGATAAATTAGCTTTATACTCTGAATATACTCGGCCATTAAGCAAGCTGAAAATGATTAGGGATCTTTGTCAGATATGACGTGATATTATCCTGCCTGATCATAAGGTGAGGTTGAATTTGGCATTAAAAATGCCAATACCACCCATATGAGGATACATAGCATCCATATTCAAGCAAGACTCATCATACGCGCACAAAACCAGCACTTATTTATATGTGGTGTTAGATCAAGTTTACGTAATAACTTAGATATATGTTAGGGTTTTGCAAGTGTTCTTTCCTTGATCCAAGAGCAGAGTATATCTGAGTGCAGTCTGATTGACTCAGTCTAGTGGAAAATATATTGTATCCATAATACGTTATAATATAATAATACTCTTGTTTGGCAGTCATATTCAGTTAGCATGTCCAGGTTTCCACTACTGTGTACTAAAGTGAAAGAAACAAAGCCTTAAATAACGTCCCACACCAATTGTCATTCTTTAATATTTACATTTACAATGCATAACTAATTGATGTTTAACCATTTAATTTGAAAGAAAATAATTCAGTGCAGTCACTTGAATGTTACTACGAGCCTTCGGTGAAATACGAAATTATTTGAGAAGCAAATACTGAAAATCACTTCTCTCGCACGAGATGAGCTGCATCATTAATATTTCTTTAAGAACTGTCAGTCAAATTTTATGCCATATATGAGTGCAGGGCATGTAGAAAATCCACCAAGGCATAAATTACACGAAGGTTCAAACTTCGGACCCGTAGGACATTCAGACCAGTGCACTGACGGGGTTGTGGAGGGGGTGGTGGTGGAGTTGGAGTTGGGGGGGGGGGGGGTTAGCGAGAGCTTGTGTGATTAACCTGCCCTCTTTCAGCAGACTTTTGGCTTTTACCTTTTCTGTTGCTTAGTGTTCATGACTGTACTATACAGTAAATAAGTATTTCCTGCAGCACTGTTCTCATCCCCTCACGACATACAGTTATCTGCAAAAGTTTCACTCTGTTTCCTTTCCGTTAGTTGCTTGTAACATCAGTACAGTATTGGTAGGCAGAAGTTACAGCTAGTTAAAAGCAACTATTTTACCAAACAGATGATGGTGACAAAGATCAACTTTATCTATATTAATATAATGTTATGGGTTCCATAACGTCATGAGAAGGAATGAAACTTTTGCTAGGGGCTGTGCGCATATGTTACCCAAGCCCGATGGGTTAAACGAACCCAGTTGTTATGATGGGGTTAGCACACTGACCTCTATAGTATGGAGTGGCTATCTCCGGCGGGAGCGTGTGATTTTGACCGTCATATTGGAACACCAGTACTCAAATTCAAATACTTAATTTCCACTAAGCAGTGGTTATTAATAAAGATACACTCGTCGCTTATAATACAAAATCATATATGGATTATGATTTTTTTTCTTGCTAGTTCAACGAATTATATTACGTACATTTAGCCAATGAGTATAAAACAACGCCATAGGTTGCTGCAGTGCAGAACTTACCCTTTCTGGCACTAAGGCAGAGAAAGGTACAGTAATGGAAGAAAGGGAAAAGATAGTGTGGTATGAACGTTGAAATGATAGTGATGCAGAGGCTGTTTTACGTCGAAGTAATGGTGTTGATGTGGGAAGTCCTGACTATCCATGCCATGAAACCGAATGTCCAGGTTGATAAAGGCAGGAAGAAACATGGATATATCTACAAGAGAGTGAGAATTAAAGAGAAGAGGACATGGAGAGAAAGACTGGAGATAAATGGGCACCTTTAGTGGCCTCATTCATGCAGGGATACTGGGGAAGAATCTTCCCGCCCCACCCCAGGGGACAGTAATGTTATTCTTGTGAAATGTAACGCCATCTCTCTTCGAAGAATTCCTGTGCCTATTTTTGTATCCGTAAGTTGCACAGTGGACCATGGCACTATATTTTCCGGAATCATCAGCTGCTTTCAAAAACCCACAGAGCAGCTCAGTACAATAACGCGGGCATCAGGCATGGTGTAACATGACTGCCACTAAACCAGCGCCGCCCTGGCGGCGGCTACATAAGTTACACTGTGTTATCCATAAGAAAGCCACTCCATATTATAGAGCTCAGTGGGTTAACCTGTGGACTGCAGCAAGGGGGTTGCAAAGCAGGCTCTGTGGTGCAACATTATTGCTAATTAGTGACCACTTCAAGGTGAGATGAATTACACATCATCATTTTGGAAATGGTATAGCACACCTACCCATGAAATAGTTTTGCAAAACTCACCAAAGTTACGAATTACGGTGGTAGAAAACTTTCCATTTGGCGGGAACCGAGAAGAGTAATAGCGTTACTTTCTCCTGTCAAAGCTCCAGTGAGTTGCCAGTTAGTCTAAATAAGCCTTAACGAGCATAACGTGCTCCTTTCGATAATTTTCATTTCTCTCTCTTCTCTTGCCACTGTCCATCTTGCATTCAGTTGTATAATTAAAAAAAAAATCATAGCAGGTTCGAGTGTTCCTAGGGTGCCATGGAAATTGCATCGGACAGTGTATGAATTTTGTTCATTGTAGTTGTAATTTGCTACCTAGTTCAACCTAGATGGTGGGGATGAGGGATGAAATAAAGCCTAATATCCCATTAAGAACTGTATGATGCTACTCTATAAGAAGCTTCATGTTGCGTTGTTAAAAGTCCCTCTGTGTGAGTTAGTTCGACTCAGGACTCAGATCAGGTAAGTCGCACACCATGGGTTAATGATGGTGATATCTAGCCCCTCCAGTTCCAGTGTCTCCTTGACTGAGTAAAATTGTCTGGATTTAAATATTACAAGAACATAAAGGTATCCTCCTCTTTGATGTGCCTTTATATGGCTACATTTGCATATAGGTATAAAAAACAGAAGTTCATGCCCTGGTATTCCAATGTAACTTTTGCTCACGAAACATTTATTACAGGTGGGATTTCTCAGAGGTCGTCGACCATACTGGGCTCTTTTTTACAATGGCTACTCCAGACATCACCCCCAACTGGCTGAGTTTCTACCACCCTCTCAACAGTCAAGTATGGATAGCAGTTCTGACCTCTACGTTTGTTGTCTGCCTTCTACTTGTTCAGGTAACGAATAAGGTTTGTGCATTACATTTAGAATTAGAGCTCGTCTTTGCTGTACAGGAATCATCAACATTACTGGTCTCTACCCTGGCCTATTTTAAAATTCTCCTTGGTCAGGTACACACAAAGACTAATGCCCGTAATTTTGAAACTGAGGGTAGGGGTTACCCTTCCTGCACCCCGCTCAAAGTGGAAGCTCACCCCTTCAACGTAAGTGGTAATCTTAAAAG
>JAGKTI010039593.1:0-10540 GCA_018397915.1 Birgus latro | reverse complement strand
CCATATATTTAACGTTATTACACGCAAGTTTTATCATTTTCTTAATCTTTATATAGTTTTTTTTCAATATAACTTTATAGACTTGCACAGAAGATTTTAGAACTGTTTAGAACTTTCTAGAACAGTTTGTAACATTCTAGTATGGTTTAATATTGTTTAGAACATTCTAAAATAATCTAAATATTATAAAATGGGATGCAGTTTTCAGCATCTGACAGTAGTCTTCGCAGTTTGCTGGTGAACAGTCAGAAAAATAATTGCTTAGTGTGTTACTGTTATATATTAAATATTTTTGTTTATCAGGTAAGCATGATGTCGCACAAAGGAAGTGATACTGTCGTACAGAAGAACAAAGATGTCTGGACCAATAATTTGGTGCGGTTCCAGCAGTCACATAGAAGAGGAATTGTGCTTTTAGAGGAATCTTCATTAGCAGAAAAATGCAGAATACCAAACCAAATACAAGTTGTTGGACGTTACTCTTATGCTGCGTGTTTTTAGGGTGCGACTTCTCGTCCCTTATACACGGAGCCTGGAACGGGGTTCTCTTTCTAGACCGGGTTGGGCTCTGTTAAGGCAGTCTGAGGGAACAGGGCATAAAAAGGCAGCACAACAACCTTACACGTATTTTACTAACAAATTACAACTCTGACACAACATGAATACACACTGTACAGGGAAATAGCTATAACACACAGAAATAGACAGAACCAGAGGACTTGGGGGCGGGAGAGGGCTGGGGCTGGTTGGCAGCCTGCGTCAGGATGCCCCAGGTCGCCAGGACCTTCGGTGGCTGACTGGAGGCCGACCTGTGGAGTCTCGTCCAGGAGTTAACAGAGGGCCGTGCAGGAGAGGGTGGGCCCTTCCACAGGAGTACGGGGAGGGGAGAGGGGGGGGGGCCCGGGCTTAGGGGCTGGGCCCAAACAGGGCCAGGAGGCGTGTTTGCCTGCGCTTACTCCAGGGACGTCGCTTAGGGCGGGAGAGGTCTTGCCCTGGGGTCCTAGGGATGTCTCGACTGGTCCCAGGGCTGCGGTCTCAGTACTGGGCTTCCATCAGGTCTGGACTGCGGCAGCCCAGTGCAACAGAGTCTGACAGGGGCTGGGGTCGCCGGAGATGGGGGTAGAGGGCTAGGACTCCCGATACCAAGGGTCCTTGCTAGGCCTCCTCCAGCTGCTGGTCGGGGGCGAGGACATCTCTGTGGGGAGAGAGGGTGAGGGCACTTTCCTGTGCCCCTTCTTTTAGTAGAGTGGCAGGATGGCCATCTCCTAGGTGCGGCAAGGTGGCCGTCACCTTCCCTCCTTTTATGGAATTAGAGCTAGGGCAGCTAGTGGCCGACTCCTCCCCGTGTGAGGCTAGGTGGCCGTCATCCGGTGTGTGTAAGCGTGGAGAGGTGGCAGTCACTATCCCTCCTTTTATGGAGTTAGAGCGAAGGCTGCTATTGGGCGTGTCCTCCTCATGTGCGGCTATGTGGCCGTCACCTGGTGTGAGTGAGTGCGGCAATGTGGTCGTCACTATACCTCCTTTTATGGAGTTAGAGCAAGGGCGGCTCGGAGCCGTGTCCTCCCTGTGTGCGGCTAGGTGACCGTCACCCAGTGTGAGAGAGTGCGGCAAGGTGGCCATCACTCTACCTCCTTTTATGGAGTTATAGCGAGGGCGGCAGTTGGCCGTCTCATCCCCGTGTGCGGCTAAGTGGCTGTCACCCGGTGTGAGTACATGTGGCAAGGCGACCGTCACACTTCCTCCTTTTACTGAGTTATAGCGAGGGCGGCAAGGTGGCCGTCTCCTCCCCATATGCAACAAGGTAGCCGTCTCCTCCCTGTATGTGACAAGGTGGCCGTCACCCAGTATGGCTGAGGGAGGGAAGCTGCAGGTGAGCGGCTAGTGACCGACTCCGGATTGCTGTCTGGGGCTCTAGGAGTAGCCCCACCCTGAACCTGGCGATGGCTGGTACGGCGGAGGTGTAATGCACTGTTACTGCTACCTGCACCGTTGCTTACCTGAGCACGAGTGGGGCGCGTGGGAGAGATACAGGTGTGCCCATTTTAAGCGGAGTGCGCGCCGCTCTCTTCCACTCCCTGGGTATCTCCTCCTTGGGTCGGTGTCTGGCCCAGGTGAGATTGACGGGGAGCTTCGCTATTCTGTATTTTACTTATATCCTGCATTTCAGTTACCAGTTTCTTGGAGAAAAAATCATATTAAGAAAAGAACGAATAGCCAAAATTTCCAAAGAAGTTACAAAATTATGAGAGAATAAATTGAACTTTCCACATGTGTCAGATCAACTAGTACAAGCAAATCTTGACAGGGTGCTAAAATCTTACGATGAATGTGTCAAGAGGGGAAAATGTGATGCCCTAAATAAAGTTTTTGATATCGCAAAATTAAATGGTCAGTGGTTATCCACTGAAGATAAACAACTCTACCACCTACAGGTGCAAAACAAAGAAGTGGGATACTCAACAGGTCAAGTTGCAAGTTGCAAGTAAGGAAACCACTCACCCCTCAAAAAGACGAAAACTGCCTGATAAACCTATATTACCATTAACATCTTACGATGTTTCATCTAGTGGTAGTTGCACTGAATCTGATGACACTGAATGTAAGGATGAAGATGAGACTAATCATCCACCAACCAGAAAACAGACAGCAGTAAAGTTGCAACTAATTTGGTGACATCCGCTGGAGTATCAACAAATAAAGCTGCTAAAATATGCAAACAATTGTAACATAATGGTATTGACATTTCAGCTCCAAGTCAAGCAGCAATTTACAAGTCAATATACAAAGAGGCTGCTACACTGAAGGAGGAAATGACTGAAAAGTTACAGTTGGAAACATGGTCTTTACATTTCGATGGAAAGCAGATTGATGAAAATGAGTACCAGGTAGTACTACTTATAAAATGAAAGAACCGAAATAAAATTGGATCATTGCGTTTGAAAAATGGCAAGGCTGAAACTGTTGCTGAAGGAATTGCAAAAGTTATTGATGAATACAACTTATGGCATGCAATAAAAATGATTATTGGTGATACAACTAGCATTAACACTGGGAAAAACTGCGGAATTGTTGTCTGATTACAACAAATGTTCTCGGATAAGAGTTTCAACAAACTACAATTTATCGGCTGTCAGCATCACATTCTAGACAGGATTATCCTTTTGGTGATGGACCAATAACTTTGCACTAATACCAATTCTCCAAACATCAAATATCCATTTGTGTATCAACTAATAAAGAATTATGAAAAGCTAAAATCACAGTTTGTTGATATAACAGAAGAGATCCTCGATAAGTCAGGATGGAGAGATAACATGAAGTTTTTGTACCATTTAACACGAGTGTTTAGATTCTTTGAAGAAAAAAGGGCATTTTCCTTTGATTAACTTTTACAAAATTCCAAATATCAGTAATGCGAGGTGGAATTCAAGAGCAATTCTCACTGTCCTTGCATTATTCTTATACCTACAACAAGGAAGACTGAACGAATGGGCTGAGTACTGGTTTACTAATCAGATGTACAGTATAAATGACTTCAAGAACTTGTCAGAAATATTGAAACCTTACAAAAAAAAAAAACACTAAACTTATTGCAGGATCACTGAAAGCAGGAGCCATCCTTACTCAAGATACCAAGAAGTAATCAGTGTCACTCCATGTCCAGCCAGTGTGTTGTGCTGACCTCTAGCCCGTCTCTCTCTCACACTGGACTTAGTCTCAGTCATAGAGGAAGATTTTTGGGGAGTTTAGTCTGTTTTGGGCAGTTGTTGGAATTTGTCTCAGACACTGAGGAGAATTTTTCTGAGTTTTCCTACTTTTTCAGGGACTCTGTCTCAGAAGAGTAGACTGCTGTCTTGCTCTCTGTGATTGTGAGAGTGTGTAACTCACCGGGTCGGTCAGGATCACTTGATGGTAGTGATCGTCAGCTTTTACCCTCCCGGAAGGGAGCTGAGAGCTCATATAGTCCGATCTATGGGCAAGGCTGTGACCTTCACACACGCACACACCCATCCCCTTGCTCAAGGGGGACAGTAACCACCCACTTCGTCAGTGAAACTTTTCGCAACCTGAGCGAGGTGCGAACTCCCGTCTACCAGATGGCAAGCGAGAACGCTACCACTGCGCCAGTGTATGGGTCTTTGTGTGTGTGTGTGTGTGTGTGTGTGTGTGTGTTTTCCGGCCCGCCATTAGTGTCCTTCACTGTAGTACGACGCCAAACCCTGAAGGGGTGCCGTTAGGGCACTTCCATGAGGGGGGGCCATTATGGCCTGGTTAAAGGAGGCAGTGAGGGTGGCTCTGCTAGACTAGGGAAGTCCCTCACGGGGCAGTAACGGGTCTCCTGCGTCGCCCTTTAGAGGGTGGGGAGTTTAGGCGCCCGTTACTGTAGGGAACTGGCCGTTTTTCTTTCCTTTTTGTCGTGACTGTGTGTGTTGCTGGTGTGTGTCTGTGAGTGTGTGTGTAGTCTGCTAGTTGTCTGTGAGTTTGTTTCTGTCATGGAGCCTCCTCATGATGTGCCTCCTTCGAGGCCCTTCAACATCCCGCAACCTGTGCCTCAGAGGCAAGGTTCTGCTAGGCCTGCCTGCGCTATGGGGAGTAAGAGGGATGCACGCCCCTCTCTGCCGATCTCCTCAGCTGGTGCTTCCACCATTCTGTCTCAGCCTGACGTTTGCGTTCCTTCTACAACACCTTGGCCTACCAAGACTGCTCGCATCCACGAACGGATGGCCGTGGAAAGCAATGCCCCTGACACTCCTGTAGCCTCTCCCGCTGCTGCTCCTGACCGTGTTGATGCTGAGGGCTTCACGCTAGTTGCCACTAAGAGGTCCCGGGATTGCAGACGGGGAAACGATCCCACCCCGGCACGACGCTCAGGGACTCCTCACAGGACTCCACTGGCTGCTCGCCCTTCGGTGACAGTGGCTGTGCCCCCTCTTACCTGCTCACAATTTCCAGCCTTTCACGTGCCTTTGCAGGAAGGCCACACGACCAGTTGCAATGCAGTAGCAGCCCTCGAACATCACCTGCCAGGACTCAGGATTCCAACGTAATTGGGAAGGATGGGAGCTCAGTTTTAGTACCCAAAGACGAGGCATCATACGATCTATTACGTACGGCGGCAGTGGACGAGGCCTCCCCCATCAAACTTGTCGAGCTCAGTCCAGGGCTACGGTCAACCAGGGCAATTGTCATGGGGTTTCCCCTGAGGATGCTAGTCGACCTTCTTTTGCACCACCCTCAGGTAGAAGAGGCTACCCGTTGTCAGAGGCAGCGCACCAGGGAGGAGACACGCCAGGTCCTTGTCACCCTCTGGGGTCCTCTGCTGCCTTCCATCGACCTAGGGAACTGGGGCACCTACTTCCTCCGTCCCTATACTCCCAAACCACTCCGCTGCTACCGGTGTCAGCGGTATGGACACCACCGAGCCACATGCCACAGGCCTGCAGTTTGCGGAATGTGCAGCAGACCACACTCTCCTCCCATTGTCCTAACTGCGCCGGCCCACACCATGCTTGGCACCCAAGCTGCCCAATCAAAGCCGCACACGTCCTGCGGGGTCGAGAACGACAGGTGGCCTGGGTTCAGCAGCAGCAAGCAACCAGCACTACGCCTGCACCACCAGGGACCTTTGTCTGGGGTCAGCAGCGCAGTGCAGCAGCTCCTCCCCCTCTGGCTCTAGACGAGAGTGCTTTTCCACCTCTCCCATCGGCCCTCACTCATCAGTCAGTGGCAGTGGAGGTCCATCATCTTGCACCAGCCGTGACCCCGGCACCGACCAACATACCTACTCCACCTTCGCCCTCCACAGCAGGCTCTCCTCAGGTTCTCTTCACCTAGGACGAACTGCGGGCTTATGGAAGGGAGATAGCCCTGTGCTTGGCTCAGCTACTGGGGGAGCTCCATGGCAAGCAAATCGATTCAACGCCCCTTCTGGATACGGTAGACAAGACATTAACAGAGATGGTGGAAGCAGAAAAGTGGCCTCCCCCCTCTCCCTCTGCTCCTCATCCTGTATCTCCAGTCAAGTTAGTAAGGGTCAAGGTGCCAGCCAGGGTCAAGGTGCCAGCCAGGGCCAAGGAGCCAGCCAGGGCCAAGGTGCCAGCCAGGGCCAAGGTGCCTTCTGCTCCACTTCCTCAGCGTCGCCGCCAAGCCCAGGTCACCACCTCCCCAGGGCCAGCCCCAGCCTCAGCAGTGGTAGAGGCAGAGCGAAGGGCTACTCATCATCAGCGGCAGACAGTTTCCTCTCCAGGCCTGGTCGCACCTCCATCGGCACTTGCCCCAGTTTCAGCAGTGACAGAGAAAAAATGCAGAGCTCCTGCCCCCCGGTGCCAGCCTGCACACCCTCAAGGCCCAGTTCACACCTCACCAAGGCTCCCCCTAGCTTCGGCAATGGTGGAGGCAGAGTGCGATGCTCCAGGCCTCCTGCACGGGACTGCTCACCTTTCCCCACTCTAACCACTCCTGCCTACCTCCGTGTATTGCAGTGGAACTGTTTGGGGGCATGGAGTAAGCTCCCTCACCTCCAGGAAGTGGCTGACACGGATAATATCCATGTATTCCTTTTGCAGGAGATGCTTCTTCCTCATGGCTCCCCTTTTAGACTCTGAGGCTACAACGGATTCTTTCTACCTAGGGTCTGGGGAACTACACGGGGTTGTGCCATCCTTGTGAAGGACTACATCCCCTGCACAGAGTGCAACCCTCATATTCACTGCGGAGAGGGTGTTGAAGTTCAAGCTGTAACCCTGCAGCTTGCCACGACTTCCTTAACTTTATATAATATCTATAAAAGTCACGGTGGGACCCTAGACGTTGGGGAGCTTTTAAATCACGCTGCTGCTGTGCCCAGAGTCATTGGGGGAGACTTTAATGCTCACCACCCCATCCTCTCCTCGCCCCTTACGGCGAATGAGGCAGGACGACATGTTGCCATGGCCCTCGAGGAAACTGCGGGGATCTCCTTACTACTTACTAAACAACTTGTCCGAGGCCACACATGTCAATGGCGGCAGGCTCGACCTTTCCATAGCCTCTGCATCTCTTGCTAATGTGTCAATGTGGTCCCTGCACACATTCCTCACCAGCAATCACTTCGCTGTGGTGATGGAATTGCAGGCGGCTCCTCTTCCACCTCCCCTGCCGCCTCCTCCCCGCTGGAACTTACGGCGTGCACCCTGGCCAGAGTATGCACAGGCTGCTGAGGTCACTATGGAAACTGTTGTTCCCCCGTATTCCCTTGAGGACCATGCTGAGCAGGTTGCCCATGCCTTACGTCGCGCCACTGCAGCCAGTATTCCTCTCACTAAGCGCCCCACGGATTTCGTCAAGGACCACTGGTTCTACAAAGAGTAGGTCCAAGAGCTTAACCATCAGCTGAACTCGGCCCGCAAGACCTACCGTCGGCGGCCTTCTTCTCTGACCAGGAGATACTTGGCTGTAGTGGAGCGACATGTCTCGCAGGAAAAGCGCCGCATTCGGGACGAGGCTTGGATGAGGTGGTGCAGATTGCTAGATTCCCACTCCACACTTGGTGAGATGTGGGTGCGGATTAAGTCTGTTTACTCCCCCAGACCAGCAAGAACACCCTCACATCTTGACCCTGCTGGCGAGGCACTTCGTCTTGCTGCTCATTTTGCTGCCCGTACTGCCCCCACTAGCCTCCCACAGTCTATCGGTGATCTGCAAGCTCGTCTCACAGGCCCCTGTAGGGCCTTGGTTGAGGCTGCTTGCTATCGACCTGATGTTGCAGACCACCTATTCACTGCTGGGGAGCTGGATTGAGTGTTAAATGGCAGAAAGGATACGGCTCAAGGCCCTGATGGCATTGTCTACTCCCTCTTGGCTCGCACCAGCCAAGGAGGGAAGGCTCATATCCTGGATCTGTTTAAAAACTCGTGGCTTGAAGGGCGTCTCCCGGGATCGTGGAAGACAGCCATTAATCACCCCATCCCTAAGCCACGCAACCCGGACTCCATGAGGCCAATATCTCTCCTCAGCTGTATTGCCAAGACTGCTGAGAGGCTAGTTCTCTCTCGTCTTGCCTGGAGGTTGGGACCGCTCCATCCACGGCTCTTCGCTTACCTCCCTGGCAGGAGTGCTCAGCGCTGCTTGGCCTCCTTTCTTGGCGAACTGAGGAGTGGTCGTGGCATGGCTGTCTTCCTCGATCTCGAGAAGGCGTTTGAACTTGCCAACCCGGATGCAGTACTGGCAGCCCTCGCAGCCAAGGGCATGGGTGGTCGCCTCCTCTCATGGGTGAGAGACTTCTTCCTCGACCGAGTTGCTTGTGTGCGATTCCAGGGCAAAATATCCCCCCCCTCATCCACACGTCAATGGCACACCCCAGGGCAGTGTTCTCAGTCCTCTTTTATTTAATTTGTTGATAGAGGAACTGCTCACTGTTGACTATTATGGCCAAGTGATTTCCCTACTGTTCTATGCAGATGACTTAGCATTGGTCTTCTCTGGGCGAAACTGCTATACCCAAGCACCTACTGCACTCGCCCGCCTTCATGACAAATGTTGCGAGCTTGGTCTAAAAATCAACTTTAACAAGACCAAATGCCTACCTTTCGGTCTTCACCACCCAGACCGTCCCCTCCTCCTTGGGGGTCAACGCCTTGCCTTTGTACGATGCCACCAGTGCCTAGGCGTCTGGTTCGACAGCCATCTAAAGTCTGCCAGCCATGTGAGGTATGTATGGGAACGGGCGGCTACTTGCATCTCTGCCCTTAAAGCCCTTTCTAGCCGCAATATGGGTGCCTCATACAGCGTCCTGCGAACCTTTTACACCCACGTCATCCGATCGCTTGTGGATTATGGGGCTGTATGTCTCATTGGGATCTCAAAGTCGCTCCATCGCTCCCTGGAAGTGGTACAAAATACTGCCCTACGTGTGATGCTTAGGGCACCACCATGGACGCGTCTTGTTAATCTTCGGGCTGAGAGCGGCTTCCCATCTCTGCAACATCGCATTTGGGCACAAACAGCAGCTGTCGCTGCTAAGCTATGCAGGCACCGGCCCCACCTTCCTGTCTCTGTTCTCCTCCGGCGAACACTTGATCAGCCCCTGAATCCACGCCCTGGAGGTGACTGGATTCCCCTTGCCGCCAATGCAGTTCGCAGACTTGATGCCACTGATGCCGTCAGGGGTGGTCCTGACTTGCCTGACCCTGCCTATGCCCCAGCACCATCCTGGTTTCCTCCTGTGATTGGGAGTGTTGAGCCTACTGTGGCAAACCCAAGGGCCTCTCTTCCTGCTCTTCTTCAACAGGATGGATTGCGTCATATGGCGGCTCTCTACACTCCTGATGCTGCCATCTATTATACAGATGGGTCTGTGGGTGCTGATGGGACTGCAGGCGCTGCTTTTATTTGTGACGAGTGGGTTGAGTCCTGGCGTGTCACCTCTGGTACTTCAGCCTACCAAACTGAGCTTGTTGCTATCCTTGGTGCTCTTTGCCATGACGATCACCACTTCCATCGGCGCATCATTACACATACAGACTCCCTCTCTTCTCCACACCGCCTGCAGCAGCTCAATTTCACAGACAACAGGTTCCAACTTACCTCCATCCTGGCTGTTGCAACTACCATCACTAGCCGGGGAGGTGAAATTTATCTACACTGGATTCCCGGACACGTTGGAATTATGGGCAATGAGCGTGCTGCTGCTGCTGCTCACCTCGCCTGCACTCTCCCTATCATCACCTTTCCATTACGACCTAGCTTATCTCGCATCTTGCGACAAGTAACTGACACAGTCCACCGTCTTTCCCGGGAAGATCATCAATTCCAGGTATACAAAGGCTCTCGCTCTGCCACCTGGTATGCCATTGCTGCAACCTATACACCTGTTGATGTACCCACCAGCACACCCAATCACCTCCTTGTCAAGCTTCGCCAGTTGCGTCTGGGATATCCATGCTATAACCAGATGACTGGTGGAAACCCGGAGCCATGCCCTCACTGCTTCGGCATTAGTGCAACGCCTCTTTTACATTATATTCTTGACTGTCCTGCAACATATTGTCTTCAGTGTGGCCTTGGTGAGCAGCTTCTCAGGGATGACGACTATCGTTTGGCTGCAGCGACTATTGCTCGGGCAACTGCCTCTGTGATTTTGGGGGCTGTGGCCACCTACCCTCCCCCACGTTAACCTGTAACCCTAAATCTTTGTACAGCTTTTCTCTGACGGGCTTTTGTTTTTGCCCGTGTCCTCCCAATGGGGAGGCAAATCGAAATCATCATCATCATCAATCAGTGTGCAGAACGTGCTATCAAAGTGAAGCAGGAACTTTATGCTGCCTGCAGAAACAAAGCCAAACTGAAACTTAGATTTATTCTAGGTAATAAACAGTGATTTTAAGTATTAATGCATTTGTATACGCTCTTTTTATTATTATTATTATACATGTAAATATACACTTGCAAAAATTGATTTTTTTATGTGAGCTTTAAAAAAGAAAAACTGAGAGAAATAAGGTCATTTTTCTTTGATTTTAAGCAAAAGTTCATCGACTTGAGGTACAGGAACATAAGGTTG
>JAGKTI010039592.1:0-10540 GCA_018397915.1 Birgus latro | reverse complement strand
TGTGATTAGTACCCAAATGTGTGTGTGTGTGTGTGTGTGTGTGTGTGTGGCCAAACTGTTGCTCGAGATAGCTAAAGCTCACTGTTTTGTGATTCAGTAGGTTGGTTTGGGGAGTCCACAAGGCAGGTCCCCTTAAGCTAGCCGTCAGAAAAACGCTGTTTGTCGTAGAGAGAGTACCTTCATCTTCTGGTAAGTCGATTTCATGGTTATTTATTTATTTATTTATTTATTTTAAGTGTTAAGGTCTCATGGTGATATATCTTTTCTTATTACTAGTTTGTTGGGAGTTTTTCCCCTTTCTAAGTTAAATGCTGAACAAGGCTGGAGAAGGGCAACCTAGCTGTGGAACACTGTAGTAGTTAGTTCACTATTTTGGGTTTGGATTTTAAGCACTGAAAGTGAGGAGGGTTTTGATAGAGAATTAAGTTAAAGGTGGGGGTGACTGATTTTATACGGCTGCAGTACTTTAACAATTTCCATTATGCTGAAACTGTACATAAAAAGAATACAAAGATGGACCAGCGAGCATGAGACTCTACTGGCCTAGGTCTAAACTGGTCAGTGGACATATGGAGAGAAGAGCGTTAGTCGTATTAAGAATGTTGCTTTCTACAGTGCGTGGGTCAGCTAATTACGAACTGCCGAGTGGTAGATGCTCATTGACTTACTGGGAACAATGGCAAAGGAAAACTTGTATGCGAACATAAGGCAATAACATTACAGTAGCAAGGGCACTGGATACAGGGAACGATACACGGCTCTGCTGTCACAAGATTTAGCAGTAGCTACGGTATGAACTTAAATGAAGCAGTTACAACCTTTATACACAAGCGGTTCTTTACGTGATGGAACTGAGTCACTCCCACTTAAATTAAATCGTGGTTGAAAACTGACGAGAATATTCTGGGCTTCTTCAATGCTAGTCAGTCCCTCGATCAAACTTTACTATGAATTGAGGTCGGTGATTGTGATTTTTGCTTTGTTAGAACAAGCTGTGCTAAATTTATTGATTTCATGTACTTGCACATTACCCACTGGATCTTAGACAAATAAAGAATCCTTGGGCATGACTGTCTTTGCAGTATTTCATGTTTAAGTATTCTTTTTATCGAATGAACAACGCGCTTCAGAATAGGTTTTTTTTTTTTTTTTTTGATGTGACCTACGGTTTTTTTTTTTGGGGGGGGGGGGGGGGGGGGGGGGGGTGTAAGGAGGGTGGGCAGAAATCTAATTTAGGCTAGGATCTTTCGGGTCATGCATCTGTAGTAAGTTTCTTTCCACTGTATGTTAAGCGCTACTTGTCAATGCCTAGCTTGTATTTTTTGACAGGAATCTAGTATAGAGAGGTACGATTCAATTTTCACAAAATAGTTTGTATTTCGCAGGTGAGGCGACGGACACTGCTGTCTACACACTGCACCCCTACCTCCGATAAGTATACTCCTGTTTTCGGTGTCCATTTTCATTTGCACTTTTAATTTTGCTTAGCTTTCAATGCTTAGGTCCCTGTTTGCTTTAAGGGTTTGGTAGTGTTGGTCAGGGTGTGGGTGTAGGCTAGGGTTTTGTTAGAGGTTAAATACTAGGAAATAATTTTAGGGCCAGAAGGAATAAGGTACGACAGGCTTAGAAAACAGGATGTAGGATTTTGTGATGCGATGGCTACTTAGGCTCTGCTAGGAAATATGCTTAGGCTGTAGAAATGTTTGGTGGGAGACACATGGTTAGAGCTTGAATTCTTCATTTTTCCCAAGTTTCAGGCTACACAAAACCCATCTTGAATCTGAATAAGTGATACAGCAGACATTATACCCATGGAAATTCCCCTTCTCTTGTCGCACCGTGATTGGCTGGTGCTAGGAAAATTACGTAGTCTCGACCCACTCCTAATTGCGCTATTAACGTGCTGTATACCCACATAGGCTGGGAAAAAAACCTCATTGTTTACATTTTTTACAAACTTGAGCTGCTTCCAACATGTTTATTTAGACTTCTCAGTTACTAGCTTCTTCCTGGGCAAATGATTGTGCTGATCTAGGTGCAACCTAGGGAATTCGTTACTGTTACGCCCTATCTGTGCTTTGTTTTGTATCCAATCCTCGTGGTTTCCTGTGTACATTCGGGCATCCACTGCACCGTATGCTATTTTTTACTCTTTTTCACTAACTTTTGACTTTCTATTTCACATTCTAAGGATGCTGCGATCCAAAGGCCTGCTTTCATTGGGCAGATCCGAAGCTTCACGTAGGAGACAGACAATTGCCTTGTTTTGTTGTAGTTTGATTCAACATTGACATTTTATATGCCAACTGCCTTTTCTTTTTATAAAATGTCCACCGGATAGCATAGCCTCAAGAAGGCTTCTGCTATGCATTTAATCTCTTCCTCTATGAACTCGTTACTGCAAATTTCCTTAGGAAAAATCCTATAACGACTCCAGACTTGGTCCATTCGGTGTGCTGCAACAGTGCATAGTAATCTTTGTTGATGGTTTTACAATACCCAGTATTTAGCTCCCTCGTCTGTTCTCCATATAGTATCTAAGGCCTTTTTCTCTTCTGTGCAGGAGTCAAAATTCACGTATATTTAGAATATTGGTGTCCTAATGCAGTTACTGAGTGTCCATATCTGCACAAAGTTACATCCTTGCCTATTTTTCTTCTGCAGTAATCAGTCTCCCATGTACTGGCAAGCCATCACGGGCATAAAGTACAGCTCATGGCAAGACAATTGTTGCCTGTATTCCTCTCACTGAAAGAAAATGTTCCGACTTTGGTATTAGTTCGTTGTAGTCAGACCATCGTAAAGGCAGCTCCTCATCTTCAATGACGTCCACTGTTCGTCCTACTGCCGGCAAGTATGAACAGTGGACGGCCAAGATGAGGAGCTGCCATTACGTAGATCTGACTACATCGAACTAATCACTTACATTCGGAATATTTACTTTCAGTGGATAGTAATGTAGCCAACACTACGGTCTAGCCATGGGCGTTCATTCTGTTGTCATGGTTTTGACTATACATGGGAGCATTACAGGCTATTGCAGGAGAATCCAAGGCAGGGGTGCAACTTGGTACATATATGTGGACGATGTGTTAACGTAATTTTGCCAAAGGACACAAATACTCTATATAACCAGAATATTAAAGTGAATGATGACTTCACAGTAGAAGTGAAAGAGAAAACTCCCATTCTTAGATCCTGTAACTGAGAACAGACGAGGGAGCTATACTGCGTAACATACACCATCCAGGATGACTATCCACTGTATCTAGCACACAACAAGATGTCCAAGTCTCGAGTAATAGGATTTTTGCGAGGGGCGTATATTACTAGCAGTAATGAGTTCATAAGGGATGAGATTTAATGCATAATAGCTTTTATGGTATGCTATCCGGTAGGCATGTTAAAACTTAAAAAAAAAGGCATTTAATGTAAAATTGCCAGTGATCAAACTTACAGTTCAAGGTATATATGACCCAATCTCAAAGCTTCGGTTATCAATAAGAGCTTGGAGAAAGCAGGCCTTTGGATCGCACCATACTCAGGACGTAACACAAGTCAAAACATAAGTGAGAGGAAGTAAATAATGGGTGTAATATACAGCATATCGTGAGTGGATGGTCTAGAACGTACTCGAGGAAAGTTCCGCCTTATACACATCCCTGCCACTTAGAACCTTCAAGCGTGAGGCGACCACAGTGAAGCAGTAGCCAGGCACACTAGACTGTCTGGTAACACTGTGGGAGGGGAAAGGTTATGGGAGGAGGAAGGGTGGGGGAAGAGGGTGGTTGGAGGAGCCGATGGTTCCTACCCCTTCCACTTCCAGCCCCACTCCTAGCCCAGTTACCAGATAAATGATGGCTACTTCTTAGCTACCGCTTGACTCACATTTACTTCGAAGAGGTGAGCGAGTGTATCACGCGGAACTTTCCTCGAGTTTACCTACGGGAAGCAGGACGAGGACTGGACAAAAGGACAGAATACAAAACAGGTGTACGGCATCGAGTATATAATTCCCTTGTGATGCACACAGATCAGCACCATCGTTTGCCCAAGTGGAAAGAAGTTGCAGTCGGTGAGAAAGGTCTGAATAAACAAGATACTGGAAGAAACTCGATGTATAAGATGCAACTAACCACAGGGAGGGATTTTTCAGCCTATGTAGGAGGGAACTAATGGCGCAAATCAGAGGTGGGGTAGGACTACAGAATTCTCCTACGGGTAACCATCCAGACTGCTGCACGAGGAAGGCTGGGGAGGGAGGTAATTTCCGGGGGTACAAGGGTCTCTACAGCATCACTTCTTTAAACTCTGAAGGTGGATTTTTTTGTAGCCTGAAACGTTATAGAAAACAAGGAATTAAAGATGTAACCTGCATGTCTCCTCCCACCCAACATGCGGTAGGATGGATACTTGGGCTGTGATAGGGAACAAAGCAAATAGGAAATAGGAAACTGGATAGGTAAAATAGGATTGAAACTTGTGATTGGAAGCTAAAGTTAGAAGGAAGCTAGAGCTTGGAGGCATTTTTTTTACTATGATTATCACTCCTGCGTCGTTTTCTAGGTGGCTTTGAGGTTTTTCTAGCACCTTTTCCTTGGCGATTTATTCTGCACTGCACTTAAATATCCTCTGCATATTAAGGCAGAATTGGGTGTTAAGGCGTGGTATGCATAATGAATACCTATGGAAGTGTCACGAAACCTCCCGTGTTGCCTAGAATACGGCGGTTTACTCCATTGCAGGTGTGGCGATTGGTGGCCGTCGAAGCCTTGGGTATACAGTGTGCCGTTTACCTGTTTTATACATTGATATAAGGTTCGAAAATTATCATCTCGACATATGAGGTGTAAGTATACAGGTAAGATAGAGGTGAACTTAATCAGCTCCCAGGCAGTCGGGGTGTTAATAGAGCTCAGGTAAAGTTATAAGATTAAGTAAGGGAGTCGGCAGGAAATTCAGTGCAATGTTGTTGGTAAGTTAAGGAGAAACTTGAATTCTAAATTTTGAATGCTAAGATTTAGTAAGTATAGGCGAGGAGATAGTACATTTAGTTAAGTAATGAAATATCGGCCGTGTACGAAAATGGAAACAGGAAGGTCAGCAAAGGTTGACAGGTAACTCGTAATACTTCCGTAGGTAACTAGCAATACTTCGGTGAGCAACTCTAGCAATATTTCTAATAATTCTTTAATGTTCATGACAAGACTGAATGGAAAATACAAAGACTGGGCGGGTGAATCTGGCCAATTTAACTGCCCTGAAATCTTTGTATTGATTTTGTCTGGTCAGTGGACATATGGAAACAGGTGAAGATTTTTGCCTACTAGTGCGGTATTAATATTTGACTAGGTGTATTAAGTCTGGCTTTGAGATGTATTTAGATTCTTCCCTTATCAGTGAGGTATAGAATAAAAGACCCGTTTCCCTATTTTGCCAGTGCTGCCGTTCGTGTACACACACTTCCTTAATGAACTTTGTCAGGTAAGAGAACTGAGGCGGAGCGAGGATGTGGAGCGGTATATGAACGTGGGTGCTGGGTGCTGGGAGTAGAGCCTACTGCTTCTGGTTAAGGTGAATCTGGTTCGTGGCCACTCTCTTGGGGTGTGGAGTCCAGCTACAAGGGATTGATAAGAGTACAAGAAAGCTTATTTTACTTCTGCCATAACGCTGCTGACCCGAACAAGGTAAGCTTCAAAAAATCATTAATCAAACTATATAATTTTAACTATACACTGAATGGTTTAGTCTTTTTAGCCTAAGCAATCCTAAGCTGCTAAATACATAGTTTTCATTTTCTTTAGGCTAAGGTTGATATTTGAGATGCAAATCGCGTCTACATCTTGACTTATTCACCTCGTAACCTCCACTGTCCTTGGCGAGACATTAAAAAAAAGTTGTTTAAGGTATATATATATTAATGTTTCTTCTCGCTGTATAAAGACTTGTCAGCTTTGAGAAACATTGGGTGATGTTCAAGGATTTTTTTTCTAACCAGGTTATTTAATTTTTCTAAGCACTTAAAAACAATCTAGTGGTTGAGAAAATGTTGAATATAAAAGAACTGGCGGTTAATAGTTGGGTTAGGTAAGTTTAGCCTCGGCCCTTTGTCAATTAATTTCATTCTTGCTATTTAGTCGTTACTGAAGCGAGGAAAGATCAGTGTAAGATTGCCTACAGTTTTATCTATTACAGAATGACACCGCTGGGATCAAGAACGGAGGATGGGCTGTTGGCTGACTGAAGATTGGGCTACCTATCTACCTTCTTCCACACCTGTTGGCAGAGAAGTCCCACCTGGCTGGCTTCTACTCAACGTTTTCTTGTGCACACCTGCCTGTTTATGCCTTCTGCATGTACTAGACTGTTTCCCGTGCACAAGACCCCAGCTGCTCGTATATCTTCTGCTCGACTGTTTCTTGTGCATCAGAAGACCCAGGTGCCTGTGCTCTGCGTGGAAGACTCTACTGTGCTGCATGTGAATCTGCCACGACACAAATGCTGTAGGTTACGACAATCTGAAAAATCTACAGTATTATATTAAATTTCGATTTACTGTGAAAACTAGAAACTCAAAGCTCGAATAATAAGGTTCAGTGAAAAAACATTCAAGCCATATCTTATGACTTGACAAAATCTTGCCTCTACTCGACGTCCCTCTTAATGAACAGTTTGGTTCGTAGTGACAGTGATACAAGTCTGCCTATCGTTTCATCTCGAGTTTCTCTAGAATACTTTAACTGTCTTGTGCTGTATTTTTCATATCGATAGACAGTGCATCAGTACAATAGAAAAATATTCGTAATGGAATTTTAGTGTTAAGACTGTTAAATCTCAAATCGGCTAAATAGCCATCACTTTCAAGGGAACTTAGTTTGTTCTTGCTGTCACATGGCGAATGCAGTCAGATCGGATTTTGCTGCAGGAGTGAAATACTGTATACCAATAGTTGCCCATTGTTAAAATGCGATCTAAGTTTATAAATTCATTCGATTTTTTCAGTAATTACAGTAAGATTATAATTGCTGTAACACGGCACTGTCTTCCTTGATCTTGAGAGCCCGGTAGAATGACAAGAAAATCTACCTTTAAACTAATTACGGGTAACTAATCTGTTTAACCTAACTCCAGTTAACCGAACCTATTTCACCTAACACAAACTAACCTAACATTACTAAGCGGGGAGACACTGGGCTGTCATGTCTCAACTCTAAGACAGTGCACAATACTTTTCGTTATTTTCCGTCTATTCTAGTTTACCGAAAATTATCACTGGACACGTGGATAATATTGAGCATTACTATGGGCAACTTCTAGAACATCCAGCTTTCATTTTCTCTATTATTCGTCTGGTAACAGCAAGGATAAAATCAAACTTGTGCTGAAAGGATTCTCTGCTCAACTTTAAAATTGTCATCTCCCGCTTGAATGAGATCCTCAGCAGTAGGTCAACATGAATAGGATTATATTAACGAATTGTGTGATTGCAGACCTTAGTGTTAAATTTCACTAACACTGAGCTACGTGAAATAAGTGAAAGGTATGAAAATCTGGACTAAGTTGAAGAAAATATAAATGTCACCCACCCATATAAAGTCTTTCCACATTTTAACCACCACTTGAATATCCTATGTTAAAAATTAAATTCGTGTTTTATAAAATGTTGGATTTAATATGGAAATATAGATACAACTATGACATGTATTGTTAATAAATACCCGAATTCTTTACCTATTTATGTACATGATTAACCTTGGTCCTACCCTAAAAATGGGGCATTTGTTATTACGCTGAAATCACGGACATTGTCACAAGGTCTCTGGCAACCAATCTCCCAAGTTTGGTTAATATGGATGAGATTCTTTTAGGCACCGAAAGGACTATTCTCACAGCCGGAACTATTTTCATGGGGGCCGTGCAATAGTCAGATTTTAACCAAATAAAGTGGTGAAGACTTGCCCCATAACAAAACCTGGTCTTTCACAATATCTTGATCAACTTCACATGACCAACTCTGACCTTACCCCCAAACCGTGGCTAGGGTGAGAAGTGGTTGGAAGAAGTTCAGGGAGCTGCTGCCTCTCCTGACATTGAGAAGGCTCTCCCTACGTGCTAAAGGATCTTCGTGTGCAGCATGTGTTAGGAGTGTAATGCTGTATGGTAGTGAGACCTGGGCAGTAAAGGAGGAGATTCGCAGGCTCAAATGTATAGAATTGACTTGTGGCCACCCCTTACGGGATAGACAGGTAGACAGATAGTCAGACAAGCCCCAACACTGAAGAATGTTGTCATATACTTCAGTGCTGAGCTAGAGAAAACGCGAACCGAGGTGCCTTCATAGAAAATTTATACTAAGGAGGGGTGACGCTCATGGAAGCCTTTGTGAGCGTTCTGTGTCTTGCTCTCGTGTACAGTTGGCCATACATGAACCTGGGACTGTGTGTGTGTGTGTGTGTGTGTGTGTGTGTTTGTGTGTGTTTGTGTGTGTTTGTGTGTGTGTGTGCGTGTGTGAGGTGGAGGTCTAACTACAATTTCCAACGTTCACGCATCACAGTTGGACATTCAGCCATTTTTTAACACCTCTCATTCCTGTCAGTGCCACAAACAATTATGTGATTACGTCAGGGTTAAGTGTACCAAATGCTCGATCTCGGGTATACACTAATGCTGTCCCAGGTTTACATGTTGCCAACTGTATATACGTTCCACTGCTGTGTTAAGTCAAAGGATTTTTTTTTTCAGTCTGCTCTTTGTCTGTCTATCTGTCAGTCTGTCTGTCTCTGTCTGTCTGTTTGCCTCTCTCTGTATGGTCAAAATATGATTAAAACCAAGTACCTTCTGCGTGAAAGGGCTGTGCAAGCTCACTGCGGCTTAGGAATGCGCACTGTGGCTGACGAATGCGCACTGGGCTGACGAATGCGCACTGTGGTGACGAATGCGCACAGCGGCTGACGAATTCGCACTGTGACTGATGAATGCGCACTGACTAACGCAAACCTCCAGCGTGAAAACACCCAGTGCGTATGACACTACACAATACATACGACACCCAGTTCATTTGACAACCAATACACATGACATCGGAGGAGCGGCCCGGTTATATCAGTGCCACCGCGTGAAGGCCTCCCTCTCCACCACCCCAGTGAACGGTATGAGATGGTATTAAAATTTCCGTGTGAAAGATCCTGGTATTATTCAAGGGCTGGTATAATGGGTGTCAGATAAGGGAGTGGTGTATTAAAGACCTGCCTATATATCATGGACCCCAGAGGATTCCCCCCAAACCACCTCCCCCCCCTCCTCCCCTCTCTCTCTCTCTCTCTCTCTCAGTGGTGGTGGAGGAAGCTGAGACAAAATGGCGACTTAGCTGCGGCGTCCACCCAAGAGCCAGACCACCTCTTATTTCCCTTGCCTCGCCGTAGGAAGGGCCCGGGTTCGATCCTGGAGCTGTTTACCACAAGGGGGCGCCGGACCCCTAAACGGTGTATGTCCTGTACTGAACCTGTAGGACGGCCCCACAGAACCACTGGCCTACCTGTGGTCGATGGGTCTGCTCCACCAAAAAAGACTGGTTTTATGTAAGCAAAAAAAGAAAAAAAAGTATAAACACACAGGACAGGGACGTGTAATGTACAGAATAACTCGCTAAGGAGATGGCTTTCCGAAATCAACAGCGCCACTTAGAATACGACTCTCTCTCCCTCTCTCTCTCTCTCTCTCTCTCTCTCTAGTCACTTTTGTCTTAAGACCGTGGGAGGATTACAGCGTCTCTCATATTTCTTGGCTCTGTCACCCCCACCGCGGCGCATCACGATTAGCTTTTGTCGATAGGTGCGAATAGTTGTTAAACCCACCACCAGGGGGCTCGTCCACGCACTGGGGATGCCCGAGCCTGCGTCCCAATGCTCCGACGCGGTTTCCCATTCGCACCAAAACTCACTTCCATTTTGAATTTACTTGAGTTTTTCAATATTTTTAACAATGCACTGTTAGTAGCTCAAAAAATTCACAGTTAGAGGATGTTTTGTGAGTCATACAGCTTTGTTTTCTAGGTAAGTATCGCTAATTCTTTGGCCTTGACCCAGATTTCCTTCATCTTGTAGCTAATTTCACTTAGCTCAGTGGCCAAAAAGACAGTGCTACGGCTCTACATCCTTTCCCGGGCACTTCTTCGTGACTAGTACCCATTTTAGTGCTAATCCACCGCTACAACTCAGCATTCAAGATGGAGAGATGGCAGTTTTAGATCAGGTTATAGGGAAAAGCGTATATTTTGAAGTCAAGGTGGAGGGGTTGGGACGATGAGATAGCGAGTTGGTCGACCCCCCAGTGGTGTGCGGGAGAGGCTGACGCGGGGGCTGACACAAGATGAATGGGGAGCCTCACACTACTGAACACGACGGGAATGCAGGGGAGAAGGCGGCTTGATGGCATATTAGATCCCTCACACCCACACCACCACAAATTAAAGTAAATTCTTGCTCGGGCCGATTACACTCGGTTCACAGACTACACACACACTTCCAAAGCCACTCCAACA
>JAGKTI010039590.1:0-10541 GCA_018397915.1 Birgus latro | reverse complement strand
GTTAGGTTAGGTTAGGACCGGACATGAAATTCACATCTTCCACCTTTTTTCTAGCTGTTTTACTTAAGAACCATGCATGGGAAAATTAAATTGCAAGCAGGAAATTATGATTAACATTTTTGGTAATCTTTTAACACATTTACAGCATGATGAAAACAGGTTAGGGATGAAGTTAGGGTACTTACGAACAAGAAGCTGCCCTCTGATGTAATAACCCACTCTATCATCTCAGACTCTGACAGGAAGACCTTGCACCTGACACACCTTTCCAATTGAGAATCACCAGCACTTATCACCAACACTTTACACAACGTTTATTTTTTTTATAACTGGAATCACATCACTTCACTGCACTGTACATAACAGTAAATTCCATCATCACACACATGATGAAGAAGGTGAAGAGCAGTATCCAGCACTGTAGGAGGTAGGGTATCACCACAAAAGCAATCACTTCGGCCGCCATTGTCGGAGGCGTTCATGAGTCAGTAACTGAGTGGGTAATGGCGACCGACAGACAGACGCCACGAGTGTAAACATACCCGATCGGCGCGGGCGGGAAATTCAAACTGACGCGGTCCCAAAAAATCGAAAAATTTTCAATTTTTTCGAATTTTTTGGCATTTTGGGGGTTGGGCAGCCCAGAATATCCAAATAGTGAGTATATCCGAGTATTGGACGTCCGAATATTAGAGGGATTACTGTACTGATATTAAAGCACAGTAATATTGTATCATTATGAAATCTACCATCTCAACCCTAATCCTCACCAAAGTTGGAGTGTGGTGGGATCCAGAAATAAAGTATGAGCACAAGAGATCAATCAAATGCCATGTCCAATGAAATGGGTCAGAAAATCATTTACACATCATTCAGGCCTCTGAAATTCTGCATCAACATTATCAAGAAAATCAAATGCACATTTTTCTTTATGCACTAGTCTAACTACAACTAAGTAATATGAGTCAATCTCTTTCGGGGGGTGGGGGAGATGCCAATCCTTTTCCTACTTACTGATGATTCATTCATCCATTTCCATTCACTGTGAAGTCCTTTGTTTTCTCAATTTCCATACTTTACTTTTTTGTAGTCATTCACCTACCATGGCTCCTATTTTGTTATGTCTATTATGCTTATGTATGCATTTATGCATCACACAAATCATGTACTAAAGAGCAAAAATATTACTTTAAAACATATACCTGATGAGAAAGCTGGGGGCAACTTTGACACTTTTGTGACATAGTCTACAATACGGTTTCTTATAAAATCTGTCAGGCAGCTTTGGATGGGTAACACATTATTCATATAAAACAATACACTGCATCACTGATTAAAACCCTCTCAAGCTCCTAGGTGCCACCATAGTTTACCCACCCTCTGCCAGAGCCATTTATAAATGGCCACGCCCTTTGCCGCAAGAGTGCCAGACCGGTTCATAAACAGCCCAGGATTTAAAAAATCACCAAAAATTGAAATATTGGGAGAGGCTGGAAATATTTACCAGGCATTACGTTTTGAATGTGGCACATCATGGGAGAACATTATGAGTAACCCAGAGTGTGTACCACGCACACATACTGTCCCTGCATCAGGTCAACTCAGACCGCGTGTAAAAATAACCAGCAAAATCAAAATACTGATAGAGGCTGGAAATATTTATCAGGCATTAAGTTTTGAATTGGAAGTCAGGTATAATTATTCCCCTGTACAAAGGAAAAGGGGAAAAATAAGTGTTTGGTAATCATAGGGGCATTTGCCTTTTTAGTGTAATAGGAAAAGTATATGGTAGGATACTTATTGATAGAGTTAGGGAAATAACAGAGGAATTAGTTGGAGAAGAACAGGGAGGTTTTAGGAAGGGAAGAGGTTCTGTAGATCAAATATTCATTCCTAGATCTTTAGTGGAAAAGTTTCTAGAGAAGGGAAAGAAGTTGTATGCAGCCTTCATGGATTTGGAGAAAGCATATGACAGGGTGGATAGGACTGTGGAAAATATTAAGAATATATGGAGTAGATGGGAAGTTGCTGAAGGCTGCGAAGAATATGTATGAGGGTGCTATGGATGCCGCAGTGAGTGTGGATGGCGAACTGAGTGAATTTTTCCATTTGAAGGTTGGATTGAAACAAGGACATGTCACGTCTCCATGGTTGTTCAATCTGTATATGGATGGGGCTATAAAAGAGATACAAGGTTGGATAGTGGATGTTAGAGTGGCCCTGGTGAGAGAGGGCAGTGTTTGGAAACTCCCTGTACTGTTGTTTGCAGATGGTACTGTATTGTTGAGTGAAGACGAAGGGGAGCTGCTAGGCTTGGTAGATGAGTTTGGGAGAGTGTGTAAGAAATGCAATCTAAAGATGAATGTAGTGAAGAGTAAAGTGATGGTCTTCGAGAGAAGTGAAGTCAGTGAATGTACAGTGAGATTGGATGGGGAGGATATTGAGAATGTAAGTGCATTTAAGTACTTGGGTAGTGTGATGAGTAAGGATGGAAGTCTGGAGGGTGAAGTGCTTGAAAGGGTGCAGCAGGGAAGAAAGGTTGCTTGTTCCTTAAAAGCAGTGATAAGAAACAAGGAAGTGAGCATGGAAGTGAAAAAGCTGCTACATGGCAGTACTGTGATACCAAAAACATATGGAAGTGAAGCTTGGACCCTGTTGGAAGGACAGAAGTCAAGAGTGAGAGCAGTAGAAATGAGTTATTTGAGAGGAGCATGTGGAGTCAAATGGAGAGACAGACTGATAAATGAGGAAGTGAAGGAGTGATGTGGTGTGGATGTGATAAGAAGTGTTAGGAGAAACACATTAAGGTGGTTTGGGCATGTAGCGAGGATGGAGAGTAAGAGACTGATGAGGAGAGTGTATGTGAGTGAGGTGAAGGGGGGAAGAGGGAGGGGGAGGCTGAGGATGAGATGGAGGGATGGAGTGGAGAGGTATATGAAAGAGGAGGGTGTGAGCTGGGAGCAGGGCAGTGAAGCAGCGGGGGACAAAGCGACATGGAGGCGGTCTGTTTGTGGCCACCCCGTACGGGATTAAGGAGTCTGGCAATAGATAGATCGATAGAAGTTTTGAATGTGGCACATCGTGGGACACCACTATGAGTCACCAAGAGTGTGTACCACGTGCGTGCACTGCCCCTGCATCAGGTCAACTTTGACTCTGTACTGTAAAAAAAATTCAACAAAAATCGTAATACAGTAATCCCTGCAATAACCGGACGCCCAATTCCCGGGCATCCCAAGTTCCAGACCCCCCCCCCCCCAAAAAAAGCTACATTTTTAAAACCGTACTTTGAACTTGGCGCTGCGCCAAACAGCTGCGTTTTCACACATAGTACAGCGGCCCCCCACTTCCTCCTACCCTCCCCAGTTCCTGCCTGACTACTATCGTGACTAGATGCTCATCGCAATGGCTATTGCAAGCGCTCGTTTTTGTGAATAAACTGCAATATCTCGCCACTAGACCATATGGGAATTTACAGTCTTGTGCAATGTTAAGACACTAGAGTTCAGAGTGCAAAGGATTAAGTGCTGAATGCAAACTGGCATGGCGCAAGAACAGAATGTGCAGTGTTAAGCAATTATAATTCACAGAGCAAAGGATTAAATGCAGCACAACACTGGATTACTGTATGTACTTCAAGAGCATTTTCACCACTATCAGAGCCTTAGAGAAGGTGGGTTAATCTTCGTAATGGCCAGGGACATGTTGTAAGTACGCTGGAAACAGCTACATATTTTCCATACTCACCTCTAATTCCTCATTCTCTGGTTCCATTTCATTTCTTTCATGCTTTCTGTCCCTTATTTGTATGGACTGGGTTTAAATAGGTGCTGTTCATGTCTGGTAGGGAGTTACAGTACCCTGGAAACTGATAGATATTTTCTACACTCATCTCTAATTCCTTTCTCCGGTTCCTTTTCATTTACTTCATGCCTTCTGTCCCTTATGTGTGTGAATAGGGTCTTAAATAGGTGCTATGCATGTCAGGTAGGGAGTTATGTAGGTGGTTTTCTGAGTTAGGCTGGGTTAGGGTCCATAAGCGCCTATCCAGGAGGATTTGGCCCAATTCACGGACAAACCCAATTTTTGGACATGCCATTGGCTCTATTACATCGGATATTGGAGGGATTACTGTATTGATAGAGGCTGGAAATATTTACCAGGCATTCAGCTCTGAATGTGGCACGTCACAGGAGACCACTATGAGGCGGGTCATGTGAATCATCTTTCGCGCGTCCCACACCATCACCCTTGGGTCGCTTCAGTTCACCTTTGACTGCAGGTGAGAGAGCACCACAGCACATCGCGGCTGTTCCCAGAACAAAATCGACAACATTCTCTTCGGTTTTCCCCATGATGGGGGCTCCGATTTCTATACTGACGACGATGTGGCAGACAAAGATTACATCCAGCCTCATGACGTGTTGTCGAGCAGTGATGAAGATGTACCACTGCCTAGGAAATTGAGGTACACTGCCTTTGCATTGGCCAGCATGGTACTGCACCCCCTACCCAACCCACCAACACTCACCCATGATGCCAGTGATTCACAGGACGAAGGCAACTTAGCTACACCTTCGGGGTGGCCATGGATGGAGTCACCCCATTCCAAGAAAAAAGGAGGCCGCACGAGTGAGGAAGGGCGGCCGACGAAGAAGAAAAAACTTGGGAAGTAGCGGTGGCTGCGTTCACGAACCCCATCTCAGGGTCAGGAGTTACATGTGGTTCACCTCCATGCAGCACAACTCGCCCCCCTTCACCACAGATGCACACCTCATGCCATGCCGGCCTGCATCACCACACCTAACAGCAGGCTTGGCCTCCCCACCTCCACAGGATGTCTCTCCATAGCCTCGAACAGTAGGGAAAGACAAGGGGAAGGGCAGAGGCAAAAGGAAAGGCAAGGCGTTTGCTGCATGTGTGAGTGTGCGTGGGCGTGGGGATGCTGGGCGTCTTCCCCAACAGCCTTGCCACCTACTGACAATGACTGAAGGCCCAGCGGCAAAAAGGGAGGCGATGAGGAAGAGAAAGAAGTGATGTGGAAGTGGGAAGATGGGAGCTCCTTTGTTTCCCATATTCATCCCTTCACAGACGTAGACAGGTCAGGCTGTACCGTGCCGGAGCTGACCAAGTCCTCCTCCCACCGTGACTTCTTCAGACAGTTCTTCGATATAACCCTGGTTATCAACATCGTCCACCAGACCAACTTCTATGCCAGTTTTCTGCATGGTGGCTTGGTACGACTGCACCACTGCTGACTCTTCGATGGTGACGTAACTCCAGACGGGTTTTACGCTTTCCTGGGCTCAGTGCTGCTGATGAGGATGGTGATGAAGGCCAAGCTGGAAGCCTACTGGGTCACAGACCCGTTGCTGTTGTTACTGGCGTAGTTACCTCAGTTGTGAGATAGAAATAGGAGAGGGAGATGATAAGTGTACAGATAAAATGAGCTGCTAAGAAATCAGTTAATCTCTACTTACTGTTTTCTGACCTGGTGAGTCGGACAAAATGATCAAGTCCTACCCGGCTGTGTTTGCTCAGCGGTCAGAGGTTCAGTGGAAATAGATACAAGGAGATTAACACCAAGAAAATATTTCCCAGATTAACTACTACTGCCCGTGAGAAAGTAGGCGTAGCCTAAGAGGGGTGGAGCATATTTCTCGAGTAACTACCAATCAAAATATGCCATATCTTTTTCTGACTTTCTTGATGGCTCATTACTGGCTATGGGTGAGCTGAGTAAGGCCCCTATGAGTCACACGTAGGTCTATTATTGAAGAGTGGCTGGAGATTGTATTCAAGACAGCATAATGGCTAAATGTCCGAAAGAGGCGGAGAAACAGACTTAATATAAGCTCCCAACTTAGCAAGAAGCGTCACTTTTAAAGTCACTTTCAAGAGACACATTCATACGTCTTTGTTAGAGTCACATACTGTACACTGTTTGTCACATTTTATTATACTTTCCCTCATAGTTTCTCGTTGCTCAATACGTGACGTTGATTACGAAAGACACCGTTTTGCACCATAATTAGTTTATTCACTACTCCAACTACACTTGTGTAATTTATTCACTTCTCTCACCTACACTTGTGTGTGATTTATACTTGGATTTACCCTGTCTCCAGGCCACTCGTGTTCGGTATCTGTGAGTATTGTTAGTGAACCTAGACTCCACTGAGTATGATTTATACTTGGATTTACCGTCTCCAAGCCACTCGTGTTTGGTATCTGTGAGTATTGTTAGTGAAATTAGACTCCACTGAGTTGTGATCTGGTTAGATAAGAGTACCTAGTTTATATCTGTATTATGCAGAGCTATGTGTGCATTTCCCCCTTTGTAAAACGAATTCTGGTATCTTCTTTGGTGTGTGTGTATGTTATAGTGTACAGTAAAGTTAAGTTAGTATTCTTGTGAGCTTTACCTTATCCCTTTTGGTGGTTAATTTAAGGGCTAAGTGTGCACAATAATACATACACGTCCGTAACACTGCTGACACCCTTCTTTCAAGAGAGTGATGTCCAGAAATAGGTTTCAGAATAACCCTGCCTGCCTGCATTTCTTCGACGCCCTCAATCCAGCCACCAGGAACAACACTGACAGGATGAGGAGAATCTGCATGGTGTTTGACAACCTGAGGGAGAAATTCCACAACTCCTTCTACCTGTACCGAGGCCTCGTTATCGATGAAAGTCTTGCGTTGTGGAGCGGGAATATCTCATTCAAACAGTACATCCCCAGTAAGTGTCAATGGTTCGGCTTCAAGCTGTTCGTCGTGTGCAATTGCAAGACTGGTTATGTACCGGACATTGTTTTGTACAATAGCAACCAGACTGACCTGGTGGAGGACATGACCACTGATTTTAGAGGGGCGGTTGACAAGACCATGGTGGACCCGTACTTACACCGGGGGTCACGTACTGTACCTAGGCAATTGGTACACGAGTCCTATCCTCACTCGGCATCTGCACAGTCATGAAACTGGCATCTATGGCACGGTCAAGGTCAACAGGAAGTTTATGGTCAAGGCTACCACAGAGCTGGGGAGGAAGCTGGAGAGAAAAGAGGTTATTTTTTACCAGGCAAACGACATCCTTGCCACAGCCTGCTACCATAACAGGAAAGTAAACCTCCTGTTGGCAGTACACCACCCACAGGACCAAGCCTATCAACCACTGGCACGAGATGAAAGTCCACATCTGGAAGCCGGAGGCAGTCTTGGACTACATCAACATGCGGCAGGTAGACCAGTCCGACGCCATGATCTCCAGCATTGAGCGTGAGAGAGCGATAATGAAGTGGTACAAGAAGCTGTTCCTCCACCTCCTCAACATCACCGTCCTCAATGCACACTTCCTACACGGCCATGTCATGGGCACTGAAGAAACCTTCCAACAATTCATCATCAAGCTGTGCTGGAAGTTGTTTGCCCACTATGCTCTAGACTGCAACAGTAGGGTCACCCAAGCTCTTAGGGACCAACCAATCCGCCTGATGCAGCACCACTTCCCCAAGGTCATGCCAGGTGCAAGGTAACCACAGAAGTATTATGTGTGCCAGCACACCATGATCAGGCCCCAGACACAAAGAAAGGACTCTCGGTACATGTGCTAGGAGTGTGATGTGGGATTATGCCTAATCCCATGTTTCGAGGAGTACCACACACCCCTCAACTTTTAGACAACAATGTATGTGTGACAGAGAGGCAATAAGTATGTAAACCAGTGCAGAAAAAGATGCCTAATTTCATATAAGTGCATAATTTAGAGACAGTGTAAGTACAGAAGTCAGTGCTATAGCAAAAAAAAGATGCCTAAATAGTGTGGTTTGTGTGAAATAAACACCTCATAAATTATCATATGTGTGTGAAAGAGGCACCATACATATGTGGCTAATGCGAAAATAGATGCCAATGTGTGTACATATTGTAGTCCAAATTCAAAGACAGTGCTGGTATATAAGTAAGTGATGTTGTGACAAAAGACTCTTGCACGAAACAGACACCTCATAAATTACCGTATGTGTGTGAAAGGGACACCATACATATGTGGTTAGTGCAAAAATAGATGCCAGTGTGTGTAAATAGTCCTAATTCAAAGACAGTGTTACTATATAAGTAAGTGATATAGCAACAAAAGACTGTTATGAGAAATAGATGCCTCATAGATTACTATATGTGCACGAAAGAGATGCCATACATATGTGGCTAGTGTGAAAATGGATGCCTGTGTGTGTACATAGTCATAATTCAGTGAGTGTTAGTGGATAAGTGTACTTCAGTATGATAAAAGTGTACTTCAGTGTCATGATAAAAGTGTACTTCAGTGTGATAACAGAAGCAAAGAATGTGTGCCAGATGCTAGAAAAGTGCCTCTCACTCGTGTGTTCACATGTCACTTGTGGCCCTCGCATTTCACTGTGCCCGAGAACAGTGGCCAAATACTCCCAGGGCACACTGGGAGCATCACCAGGGCATATACTTCAGTATACCATGGCCAAACACCAAAGAAAAGCACCTGGTCCCCTATGGTGAGAAGGTCTCCGGGATTTACTCCTGTACTTCACCAGATAGGTGAGGTTATGATGGGGGCCCAAAATCGACCTTCCTGGCTTCTGTGAGTACCAATTTGGGTGTTTTCATAAGCTCTGCATCAAAACTAACCCATCTAGGTTATTTAAAAAAAAAAAAAAAATTGTTTGGCACTGGGGGTGTCAGAGGTGTTAACCACTTAACCGCGGGCCGTCACTTTCGTGACGCTCGGTGGCAATGGCTCGAGCCGTGGGCCGTCAGTTGGGTGCCTCTGTTTTCTTTTTAAGTAGCCGTGGCCTTCAAAATATAAATACTGTATATATGGAAAACTGTAGGAGAATCCTGAGTGCTATTTATATCACTCAGGGTACTTTGGGGCAATATTTTATAAAAATAAGTCAGAGCGCGAATTACCACAGGCTGGAAGTGCCAGGACCGCCTCACACAACCTCGAGGTTTAGGGGTTAAAGTTGCCGGCAGAAAGCAGGTGGAGGGGGGGGGGCTCATATCATCATCTGGCATTTGCTGAAATGGTTGTTGACTTAAATCATTCTGACCATGAAAGGGTTAACATATTTTATTCCCTTTACTAAAAAGGAACTCTGGTTTTCCATCCATCTATCCATCATCCAAACCTACGTTGCCCCATGAGGAGAATAGGAGCCCAGGGCTAAGCAGATTGGTCCTGACATTTAAGATAAGAGAGACCAGCCTCACTCATCCCTGAGTGGCAATACATGAGCAATAAACCCCAACCATCCCTTGGGTATGAAACTTCACCGGCTCAATCTGATTGGTCACCTCAATTACCCACTAAACCACCAGGTGCCATAATTTGGTTGTATGGTTACCACCCAGCATAGTAAGAGGTTTCCTGGTGTACAGGAAACCATTTGGTTTGTCACTCAGTACAGAGTCACCCGCAGACAGAAGGAAGAAGAAAGAATGAAGGAAAGAAAGACAGAAGAGGGATTGTAAAGTACCCGCAGGCAGAAGGACGTGGAAAGAATGAAGGAAAGAAAGACAGAAGAGGATGGAAGGGAAGAAGGACGAAGGAGAGGAATGGGCAGACACCTGAGAGCAGCACTACATCGAGTGAGTGAATGGTGAGCACCCCCACCTACCACAAACTCTGGTTTTACCTGGAATTATTTTGATAACTATGTGCAACACAACACATATAACGGTTAACTGAGACTGCTTTGAAGTCCATTGGGTTTTAAAAGTATTCCTCAGCTGATGACTAATTATATATAGGTTGTGAATATAATGTAATTTAAATAAATAAATACAGCTTCAGCAATACAATAAGCATATTACCTTTTCCCCATATGGAACATCTCTATAGCGCTTCAGACAATCTAGGATATCTTTTATAACAACGTAGATGTTGTCAACAGACAGCTTGCTAGTAGACATCTCCACCATGCCAATAAATTTCCTGAAAACCAAGGAAAAAGCAATTATTCTTCTTGCTCACTTCTACATACTGTATTAAATGCATTAGCCAATTTTTAACCTCTAAATGACCTGGAGAGGCAATGTACTGTGTTATGGAGAAAAAAATTAAAATGGGTAGAGCTAAATTATGCCAATCAAGCTTAACATATGCTAAATTTCCGTATATGAGGAAGAGAGGAGTGAGCTGAGGAGAGGGCAGTCAAATGGTGGGTGACAGAGCGACCTGGAGGCGTTTTGTCTGCGGCCACCATTTGTGGGATTAGGGCGTCGGGCCATAGATAGATAGAACTTTCCCAGCCTACTTTAATATAGCCCATAAAATCTAAACTGCAGTAGTCCCTCATTTATCCAGACGCTGTGTGTTCATTATCCAGATGCTAGACCTTTGTTTCGTTTTTGAAGGCTCCAACATGCTTGCATGCGTCGGCCTTGGTCACCTAATGGCGGCTCTCCATGCTGCTCGATCCTTGGCAGCCTCCTTGTTCAGTCCCTTAACCCTTAAGTCACACTTAATGACCTCGTCCCATGTCTTTCTCGGTCTACCCCTCC